>APFE030429401.1:1310-11482 GCA_000404065.3 Pinus taeda | reverse complement strand
GCTTATCATGTATGCCAGGTCCAGACCCAGCTGATTTAGGTAGCCATCAAAAATGGGAGGGTGCAACACTGTGTCAGATTTTGTGATAAACAATTGATTCAGCTTTAGGATCTGTGCTTCTGTCAGTACCTTGGCTCCTTGGTTGATCAGGTCCAGCAGGGACAAAGGAACCAACTTCTTCTGGGTTTTGAACTGGAGCATTTCCCTGATGGCTTCAAGGGTTGTATAAAACACTACTGCACCTTGAGGGTTGAGCACAACCCTCTGCATGGGGTCATAGCAGACAGCACATAGGTGAATTAGGTCAGGGAACTGGTTGACCTGAGGCAGCTTGAAGATTGGGAGGGAGGACTCCCAAATGCCTAGAATATCTGTTCCATCTCTATGTCTAGCTCTGAGCTCATTTAGCAGATGAATGTGGAATTTGCATTTAGATGGGCTGTCCTCTGAGATTTGGTAATCTAGGTCTGCCAAATCTTGCCACTTCAGCTCTCTTTGGGGAGCATTCAGGGGAGTAACATTGAGGGCTACTGATGCTGAGGGACTGTCCATGTCTACTTGAATGCTTTTTGACAACTGATGAATGGGCTATCTGAGAAAGTGGGATTTAGAGAAATGCAGGGCAGTAGGGTAGATTTTTAGCAGAATAGAATACTGCTAGGTTCTTTGAGAAGGCTTTTTTTCAGTGTTTAGCAGACCTCCTTTGATAATTTAGGAGTAAGTTATGTGCTATGGTTCACGACTGCGTGAACAGAGAAGGGTTTTCACTAAAATTTTAGTGCAAAATGGCTCTGCCAATAAAATTCGACCGTTAATTCTCTGAGGGGGAGCTGCATAAGTTTGGTTTTGTGGTGAATTCTTAGTCTTCTGCCGTGTTTGGGTATTTTTTACAATTTACTGTGAATAAACCAGGTTGCAAGGAGGTTCATGGGAAAAATACCTATTTAACAAGTTGCTTGGGACGAACAAGCAGTTGGGTGCGCGCTTTGAACTTCTGTGGATGGTCTGGAGTTGGCTGGCGAATTGTTCGTCGTAATATGCATGTAGAGGGAGCAGAGGTGCTTTTTGCAAAAAGTGATAAAAAAACACGAAAAATCATCAAAATATGGCTTTTTGGCTCATTGGCGCGCTTTTTTTGAGTGACGTCAGCATGACGTCAGCAAGTGGGCCCAGGTGGGATGACGTTAGCAGGATGTCATCAGGTGACGTGGCGGCCTGAGACCGGTCCACGGGGGCAATGAGGTGGCAACCATGTGGACGAATGGAGGTCAGGGTGCGCGGTCGTGGTGCTGACGTAGGCGACAACGGGATGGTGACGCGAGCAGACAGGTGTCGTCATATCGGGCCCCCTACTGCACGGCCAGGAATTTGTCAAAGGGGGCTCCGACGGAGTTTGGGAGCTACGCGTGTCCCCACGTGACATCATTGTCTGACAGATATCGGACGATATCTGTCGAACATCCGGGCCCTTTCGAAATCCACTAGGACCGTTGGATTGCATACGCGTGATCTGACGGCTGTCGGGCAAGGGATCTGCACGGAGGATAAATTCAATAGTTTTTACGGTCGGACGTCAGGCCCCTCCGAAATTCCAGTTGGCCGTAGATCTGGACAAGCCGCGATCGAACGGATATTGGGCCAGCATGCTGCACAGCGGATAAAGTCAACGGGTGGCTTAAAATAATCATTTTTGTCGATAACTGCGCCCGGTGGGACCCTTTCATTTATCAAATGTTTTTCAATGGCTTTTTCAATGTTTCCTTTGCAAAACTTAAATATACCGATGACATTTAGGAAAGGCAAAAAACAATGGTTTTTTCATGAAATTTTCGCATAAGGGACATGAAGGGTAAAACTTAGGATAGGCGGGTTTGAAGGGTTTTTATGAAAAAAGGCGAATATTGGCTTCCGACCTTAGGATAAGGCGGGGACGGTAGGTTTCATCATATTTTTTCCCTTTTAGTGGTATAAGGGTGCTCAAAAGGGTTTCTCCAAGGGTTTTTAGGCAAAAACAGAGAGTTGACTAGGAAGATAGGTTCAGATGGAGAAAAAGGGGTTAGACTTGGGTTCTTGACCTTAACCAGATGTTAATCCAATGCCCTGGGAGTGGAAATTATCGATATAATGCCAAGGAGGGGATATTTATACATTGTTTGGGGTTTATACACCATGGTGTTATAATAATAGGGGAAGTGAAGTATAGGGAGCTAGATAATAGAGTTAGAGGTTAATAAGGGGGAAAAAATGTGAAAGAAGACCAATACAACTAAGTTTTCTTGAAACCAACTTAGTGTAAAGAGTAGATCAAATGAAAATATTTTTGCACAGGAAATGTGGCTTTTAAAGGCCATAAGAACCACCATAAAGCTTTGAGTTCCCCTCTTGAACATACTTGGTACAGGGATGTTAGTTATGAGTGGTGAACAAAAGGGAAGAAGGGGAGTTAGACATGCTCCACTGTGTTCTTTTGCCTGTACTTGGTTAGCAAAGTTGATCTTGGGGAGAGCACCATTTCTGCAACCCCATCTACCTACCCAATTATTTAGCCTAACATTTTTTATTTCTTCTTGGAGGGTGCACTTGGACTTGCAAACCCTTTGTGTGCCTTTCCTTTTCCATTGGCTTTTGCTTTTATTTCCTATCTAGCACTAACCTTATTTCTTCCAAGGCCCCAGATTAAGCAGTTGGGACCCTTAGTTTCTCTGCCTTACTACTGATCTGCCAGGATTAAACAGTTTGGACAGATTTCTTTCTCTATTCTACAACATAAATTGAAAATATGGCATGACCCAGATTAGACTGTTGGGTGATCCATCAGAACTTTAATGGGAATGAGGGCATGTACACACCTTGTTTTTTCTCACAAATATGGAACCTTTGTAGCAGCAAAGTAGAACATATTTGGCACTTGAATTTGCCAATCATGAAATATGAAACCTATTGGTATAGGTATCCAACAGTATGGACACAACCATCCATCTGAAAAGGATCAACTGTATGAATCCACTGCATGGGAAAAATGATCCATATGAAAAGGATCATGTCTAAGTATAGAGGACATGGGCGCATCCATCCATATGAAAAGGATCATGTATGCAATCATGAATACTCAATAACTCCTCGCAACTTGGATTTTAATAGATGAGATCCAGGGTCTTCATCTCTATCTCGATCGAGGTACGAATCTAACCATGTTAATAGATGTGTTGACGTCGAACATGGTAGAAACCACGTTATTATTAGTTGATAATGTAAATCACTAATAGGCACGAGAGAAACCACCAATAATGATGATGGTCCTCAAGGTACACTAGTACAATCTACAAGTGTGAATATGTGAGGTGAAGTCAAACACTTTCCAAATCATTTGATTCAAGTCCAATGATGTAATCCTATCATCGAACATGAAGAACTTGCCATTAAGGCATGCAAGCTCCAATGTATTGAAAGGGAATTTCAAAATCAACTTCTTAGACAATGAGCTGAAGTCAACAGGAAGTGATCCATTGAAGGAGGGCCATAATGTTTTCCACATCATCGACACAAAACATAGGATATCTCAAAATGGTAGGAGTGATTCAGGATTGTTGCATAGAGGGTCACATTAGTATAAGAGGTTTGAATTTTGCAGATACAACTTCTCCTGAACATATCAGTGACACAACTCCAAAGTTCAACAACACTTGAATCAAAATGGAATTGAAGGTCATGATGACAACATGGGTGAGTGAATTAGAGGCAAATGGATTTCCCAAACTGAGGAAGGAAAGTCACAAAGAGAGGATATCCCAAACCCGACATGAGACACAGATGAGTATCATGTTCAAGAGCGACATGTTTCCTTTAAACAAAATACAGGACATGTTTACTTCCATTTTTCCCCACTATCGCTAGTAAGTACCACTTTATTTTTAGTTACAAGCTTGAAGAGAATGTCATATGCTTGTCGTATAAGTGCATCCTTTGAATGAATCCATCCTAGTAAATTTAATGAGCCCTAGGAAGGAGTAACTCAGTCTCATCATGGTGACAAGTCATGCATCGTTTAAGTTTTATGAGTCCAACGAAGGGGTAGCTCGACATATTTTACATGTTTAGAGAGTTTGAAAAAGAGGTGAAAAAGAAAACTCCAAAGGTCCCTTTTCGTAGATAGTCTCTCGAATCTGAAGAGGTAGAAAACAATATTCAAGAGAACCTCTTAGCCATGTTTGACTAAGGTATTCCTTTTTGTGTAGCTAATCCATCTCAGTCTGGAAAAGGGTTAAACTTATAATGAGTAGATGTCTTTTCATTTACTTTTACAAGTTAGAAAATACAAGTTCTCGACAATCTTTTCATATTTTTGGTGTCTGAAAAGAGTTGAAAGAGGACTCCACCAAGAGGAACAAGTGGTATAAAAGGATAGTAGTTGGTTCCAGTCATGATGGAACTGCTCAAAACATGTAAAGGTCATGAGGGTGGCTAATAATACCACTCATCGTAGATGTTCCCCACGCAAGGGTAAAACAACCAAGTGAAATTGTATGATCAGCCAAAGAGATGGTGACGATAGAATGAAAAACCAAGGCTCATCTAGCAAAATAAGTTGATAAATATGGAAATCACAAGAGGTAAAGTGGGAATGGTTTCATTTTTACACAAGCTTGAAACATGGGAAATTATGCTTGAGTATACTTGAAGATGTTTTGATTTTTTCACAAGCTTGAAACACGAGAAAAAATTGTGCTTGGATTTGGTTTCATTTTTACACAAGCTTGAAACAGAAACAAACTATGCTTGGGTTTGGTTTCATTTTTAAATAAGCTTGAAACAAAGATAAACTATGCTTGAGATGAGTTTGCATGCCACCAGTATAATAACTCAATTGAGGTATATGTCCCCTAAGCTTCATTTCATTCACCAAAGTAGAATACTCGTTACTAGCAGGTGGATGGAATGAAGGTTCACTTATGAGATCAAGTGAAAGACTCGACTGGGATTTTATGAGATCTAACCAAAGAATCAAATTGCAAGGGGATTTGTTTAATTTTTTAACAAGCTTGACATAGGAAATAACCATGCTCATGACACCTTGTTTCATTTTTTTACGAGCTTAACACAAGTAAGGAATTCTTCTCATGACACCTTGTTTCATTTTTTAACGAGCTTGACACAAGAAAAGAACCATGCTCATAGGGACCTATTTCATTTTTTAATGAGGTTTACATAGTAAAATAACTATCCTCATGACACCTATCTCATTTTTTAATGAGGTTGACATAGTAAAAGAACTATCCTCATGACACCTATTTCATTTTTTAACAAGGTTTACATAGTAAAAGAACTATCGTCATGGGGACCTATTTCATTTTTTCACGACGATGACATAGTAAGATAACTATCATCATGGGGACCTATTTCATTTTTTAACGAGGTTGACATAGTAAAAGAACTATCCTCATGACACCTATTTCATTTTTTAACGAGGTTGACATAGTAAAAGAACTATCCTCATGGCGACCTTGATCATGGAATATAAGAGACCATGGATTCTAAGAGGTTCTCATCAGATGGGAGAACAACACTTTATAAGGGATGCATGTCAAGGGATCTAATGGAAAGATCAGGCTCTAATGCCCCCAGTACATGATGCACTATATGATTGACTAGATCATCAATAGACTTGGGCACAGAACAGGTGGCCACATAATTAACCTATGGCAAGGGTGATACCACTTGCATAGATGGACCATTTAGGGAAGATGGTTGATTGAGAGCCATATTAGGACTTATGAAAGGAAGTTGATCAATGGCCACAATTCTTCCTTCATGAGGGGAACATATGACATGAAAGAAAGAAGAGACAAGATCCCCATGACATAAACATAGTCACAACCTAGGAGTAAATTAAAATCCAAAGGGCCATAGACAACCATCACATCGAGATAGATGATTTTTCCTCCAAAAGTAATAAGCAACTTAGGAAGGATCCCTAATGGATGACTGGTTCCTCTGTTAAAAGCTAACATATTCTAGGTAACAAGCACAAGCCACAGAGAACCTAAAGCTTTCAAAGTAGTTGAAGACAAAATACTAACTCATGCACCTTCAACTATGATTTTTCTAGGTACGATTATATTGTAAGCATTTACTGTGATTTGAGAGGTCACATAGGAAGGAAGACGATATCTTGCCATTCGACTCCAATCAAAGAAAGTGACTAGACTACGTAGAGAGTGTACCATTGGAATGGGAGGAGTTACCTCTTAAGTTACGAGAACAAGAGGATCCCCCCTACCTAATAGGGAGGAAACCCCCCCCCCCCCCCCCCCCCAATGCTTACCATGGGAATAGGAGGATTTCCCCTTGATTCTTTGGAACTTGGAGAAACTAAAAGAACTTGAGAAGTATGAACTTCACTCTCTACAGGATAGATGTAATCAACTAAAGGTGGAATCGATTCGACCATTTTCTCAACCAATGGTTGGTCAGGAACGTGGGATTCACTTTCAAAGAGAGTGGGATTGACTAGGGATGAAATCTAGTCATTCTCTTGATCAAATAGTGGAGGATCAGGGGAAAGCTTTCGATAACTAGTTGGGAGACGAGGCTAAGAAACGGTAAGGTTATCCAACACTTTAGATGCTTCATCCATATAAGGAAAAAGGTGAGTAGGATGATTCCATTCACATAACCTATAGGGAAATTTTACTTTTCCCTTTTTCCCATGGGCTTTACTGTCACTAGTTGAGTTATCACTAGTATGATCTATGGAGGCTGACAATAAAGGTCGAGGTGAACTTGTGGGCTAAACTTCTAATATCTTGGGAATACTATGAAATTTTCGAAGAAGGTGATCACCCTTACAAAGCTTACAAGGGACTGTCACTTTATGAGGTTGATTGGAAGGTTTCTCAACATCAATTGCATCAGTAGCATTGACTGCTTGGTTTTCCCCTTGCTTATTTTTCTTCTTCTTAATCTTCCTTTTCTTCTTCTTCTTATCTACCTGGTTACTAACTTTCATGTTTCAACCAGACGAAGAAGAAGGAAAGGAAGAAGACCGAATGGGCAAAGAAGGAAAAGGGTAAAATTTAAGATCAACTAGAGGTTGATATGGTTTAGGTTGAGGAGAGCCCAATTGAGGAGAATTTTGGACATTTGGAACCATAGGAGTCGAAAATAACCAAACCGGCAAACCAATGGTAAATCTAGGAAGGGACAATGTTGCCATATAGAGAGCACCAACAATTCCAAAAGAAGGAAAAGGACTGGGATTCCTGTGAGAGGGGTTTCATTGGTTGGTAGACTTAGGATCTGTTGCCATTAGTCTTAACCTAATATCTACTAAGGATTATTTCCATAGAAAGGATGTTTTTCCAAGGTCAATTAATTGTTTTTAGAAGTTAACAAAAAAAAATCAAAAAAGGTGTAAGATAGGAAAAAAAAAGGTTTACCAAGTGTCCGTGAACTATAGAATACCTCATGGAAAACCAAGAAGTACAGGCAGTAAATCTCCCCAAATGTTGTGTTCGATGTATCACATTTACAAGGCAGTTGACTCGGTTACCTATCGATGGATAGAAACCTATAGGGGGCTCCAAATATATACGCGAGGATACATGGGAGTGGAGTCTGTAGTAGTGTTTTCTAATGTGTAATTGTTCGATGAGAGTGTTCCCATACACTTACCATGTGTGGAGTGCCTTTGATATACTCGAAAGTACTGGAGAACATTCCTATACACTTCTATACGTGGAACAAGATTTCACTCCCGAGATACAACACTGGAACATGTCTCTAGCCTAGACCTCTAAATGTTTGTGTTAAGTTCCAAATGCTCCTTAGGTTAATTGTTGTAAATTTTAAGTTTATCCTCAATTAAGTTTCAATTTAAGGCTCAAAATGATGTCACCTGAACACCTTTGATGCAACTATCGTGAGAAAAGGAATCTTTTCATTCCGATGAAAGCTAATCTAGTAAGGAAAGAGATTCAAATAATGATGCAAAAATGAAGAATGCAACAAACAAAGCTTTTGTAACTAAGTCTTTCACTTTCACTTTCCAAATGCAATATCAAAAAGTAAAAATGATTTTCACTTTTCCTAAGATGCACTTATATGAATTATGCTTTTCCTTTTGCTTTAAATGATTTAATGAAACTAATGCACCATTTAGTTTTCAATTATTGAAAAATGTGATCTATTTCTAATAATTAATTCTAAAAAATAACTTTTCATGCAAGTGATATAATGCAATTTTAACGAAAAGTAAATTGTTTGAAATGAAAACTAATTCAATGCAAAATCGATTCCTTTAATCAATGCAAAAGAGCAATCAATGTTTAATTAACAGAAAAATCAATAATTCCCAAGCACACAAGTAGTAAACAAAGATCTCAATCGACTCAAAACTTGAAAAAATTAGATCAAAATCCATTTTTTTACCACTTCAAGCAAGAGACAATCTTTTTTATTCCACAAAGAAATCAGAAGCATATAGGCAGAGATTGATGTAGATAAAGTGGAGAAGAGACCTCAGAGACCAGGACACAATAGATTTTTAATTATAGACCCTAAAAAATCTCACACTCAAGGACTAGCATTACTTTATATAGAGAAACCCATGGTAACAAGGTTATCAACCCTACTTTTCATAGCAAAAACCATGCTGGCAACACTACTTTTCATAGCAACACTCGTGTTGGTCTTTAGCGTAGGTAAACAGTGGAAGACAATGTTTTCAGTGTGACTATATAGGGAAAAACACACATTTTCAACGTGACTGTCACTGATCAATCACTCACTAAGAAAGGAAATTTAAAGAAAAACAAGAAATACTCGGGAAGAAACTCTAGACCTGATACCCTAAGACACCAACAATTCAGAGCACATATTGAAAATCAATGAAAACAAAGGGTTGTTCAATGGTTGGCCAAACTTAACGAGAAGGAAAAAAATGAAAGGAGGATGAAAATGGTGTAGGCTTTCCCAGCGAATTCGCCAATTTGTTAACCAGACAATCACTTCTAAGGATAGAAGTGATCTCACTAGGCCAATGAGTGGGTAGAGTAAAAATCATGACAAAACAAGCAAACTTCCCTAACCTAGATCAAAATAAAAAATAAGAAAGGGAGATGTCATACCTCTCTCCTATGCGCTCGAACTTTGATGATGATCCTGATCCCTTAGCTCCTACACCTGCTCCTCGCTATTCCTTGCGTATGAATACCTGCAAGAGAGATCAAAATACAACAAAAAGAGAGATCATAGCATATACATTCCAATGTAAGTTATACAACAGATCAAGGAGTATTGTACTAAGAAAACCATCATAGACAAGCTTATGGAAAGCAAAACATGATTTGTATTAATGATTAAATCAAAAAGGGGAGCATAAAATTGTGCCTTGATGTTGAAGGCCTCCTTCAAGATGGTTCCAAGTCCAAGCCAAACTTAACAAGCCCTCATTTCCTCTCTCACCAAAATGGCATAATCTAAGCACAACTGAGCATAAGAATGGCAACCAACAATGACCAACCCATTAAGGAAAGTGAAGAACAGATTTATAGGGATGGAGAGGAAGTTAGGGATCCACCAAAGGGAGAAGAAGGTCCTTATCCCAAAGGTAGGATCCCTAAAGGTAGGATCAAAGGCTCTAAATGGGAGTAATTAACCATATCTTCATCCAACAACTACTAGCTCATCGTTATTGAGGCTTCTAGTAAGAGAATCTTTTGCTCCATTTTTAGAGAAACTGCTTGAAGAGGATCACTGCAAATTTTCCTATCAAAAGTCATGCTACCAACTCTAGTCATTAGTTAAACAAAAAGTTACTGTTGGAAATAATACTGAGAGGGGGGGGGGGTGAATCAGTATTATCTAGTCACATATTCCTTTTCTTAAAACAAATGATATACGCTACTTCCATTAGTTAAACCCACGTATATACACAACTATTTAGAAGGAAAACCGCGTATACAAAGCAAACTTTTAATTTACTTTATCTTTCTCATGAAGATGGTTAATCTGTGTTGCAGAATCAAATAACCAGTAACCAGAGACAATAAAACAGAGCAGAAAGACAATCACACACAAGAACAAAAGATATAAGGTGGAAACCCAATGTGGGTGAAAACCACCTACTGCAATTCGTCTCTATCTTCTTTTTAAATTAGAAACTTCTTTTACAA
>APFE030429388.1:0-21892 GCA_000404065.3 Pinus taeda | reverse complement strand
CTCCTCCTCCCGCCTCAACCCCATTAGCCCCGTGTTGCCCCCCTCCCCCAACCCTCCTCTTGTCCCCCTACCCCCCATCCTCCTCCTCCTCCTCCTCCACCTCACCTACCCACTCCTCCCTTGCAACTCCCTCCCTCCTCACCTACCTCCACCTCTTTTCCCTTCTCCCCCCTCTCCTGCCTCCACCTTTGGCTCCCCTCCTTCTACCTCCCCCCCATTTCCCAACCTCCACCTTCTCCTCTCTCCCCACCTCCTCACCCTACTCACACCTCTCCCTCCCTCGCTCCGCATCCCCACTCGCCCCCTCCCCTACTACCTCCTCCTCCTCATCATGCCACTCAACCTCTTCCAGCTACTCTCCCTCCGACAACCTCCTCCCCTTCCTCCTCCTCCCAACCCTCCTTTTCCTCCCTGTCTACCTATTTCGCCTCCTCCCCCATGTCCTCTTCCTCCTCCTCCTCCCCCTCCACCTCCTCCCCTACCTCCTCGCCCACCTTCCTCCCCCATCTTCCCCTCCTCTTGTCCCTCTCCAAACTCCTCCGCTTACTCCTCAACCTCTACCTATTTCTTATCCTCCACGTCATCCCCTCCTCCTAAGAAAAACATAGAATGAAAAAATAATTACATATAATTTCATTCTCTTTATTTATATGGTTCGATTTCAGATCATTACATATGCTATTGGAGCTAGATTAAAACACTTAGAACCTATAGATGCTTCACATTAACTATTGTGTTATTAGTTTTATTTTAATAAGATTAATTTCCTTATTAAATTAATTTGATTAATTGTTATCTCCTAAATGAAAAAACTATAAAATGAATCATGAAAAGTGGAAAAAAAAGAACAATGCTTAATATTAATGATTAACTAAAATCACATGAATATATTATATAGTCACCATTAATTTCCCTCGTCACCAATAAGATTCATACCCAATTACAAGAATTTTAATTTTACATCACTATAAATAACTTATATAGTTTTTTACAATAATGATCAATGTGAAATTAGAGATCAAATAATTTTTATTTTAAATCTTAAAAATAAAACAAATTAAATGACCTAGAATAGCTTTCCTATTATATTTTAGAAGAAAAACAAAAACAAAACAACGCTATAGATAGTAAGTTGTATTTTCTGTTTGAAGGATAAAATCCAAAGCCTAAGTCAACCAATTTCTTTTTTTGGTCATAACTAATGTAGTAAAGAAATTTAAATCAAAATTTTAATGAGATGATCTTGATTAAAAAAAAAATTGGTTCTTCCATAGGTTTATGATCGACCCAAAAGAACGTAATCCTATCGCTGCCATGGGTCTGACAAAGCATGCCTATTCACTGTATTCTTCAGCGAGACCTGCTAGCTACTGCGGTAGCAGCAGCAACAAGAATCTTTTGTATTTTCATTTTGCAAGTGTTTTCTCTAGTGCATTTCAATGTTTGTGTGGTTGTTACTCTCTGTTAGTTTTTTTGATTCTTCCATATTTTTATGTAAGTTTTTTAAATTAGATAAATTCAACCACATATCACATATCAATTAAAGAAAACAAAAATATGTCATATCATACTTACTAAAATTAAAAGAAAAATGCATGTCAAAAGCATTCTAGTCATTTCAATGCACCCATATATATTCATTTACAGATTCTCTACATCATGTATCTAAAAAACATTGATGGATCGTTAAGAGCGCATCACAGTTTACTACATTTTTTATAACCAAAAAAAATATTCATTTAAAGGTTCCCTGCCTCATATATCTTAATGAAAAATTGATCATATCATAATTACTAAAGTTAATTTTAACTGAAACCCAGTAAATATTTTTAAAAGTTTGAGTTTAAGTTGTTTAGTATATAAAATTCAAGAATTTAGGGGAAATGAATCTTGCTCGAAATTGAAACCCCAAATTCCATGCAAAAATGTCATTTCATCAATAAGTTAAAATTTTCCCTAATTTAATGTCATTTGTAACTTGAAGTAAAAATGAAGTCAAACTTAATATGTAAATTTACAATGTAAATATGTTTCTTTTAATTCATGTATTGCTAATTTATGCATTTCTAACATCTAATTATATATTTATATTTTACTGTATTTAACTTTTTTTATTATAAGGTTTACATATTTTGAAAACAAATTTAATGGAGAATTATTAGTTTTCTTCTTTAATCATGTAAGGAGTGAGATAATATATCTTATTTTGTTCTGTGATGTAAGAAAATATAATATATATATTTTTTGTTAAAATAGTTTGTGTGGTTTTAAAGAAATTTGTACTTTTCTTCTTCTAATTTTATATATATTTTCTCCAAGATTACTTGGTTTTTTATACAATATTTAATGAATTAATGTTTATTAAAAATATTATCTTAGAAGTTGAGAATGAAAATTCATAGTTAAAAGAATCCATTCTTTAGAGGAAACTAGTCTCCAAACTTTCATCTTTGTATTTTCCAAACAACTATAATTTCTTCTACAAAATTATGCTATTCAGAAAATTTTTCCTTTTCACTGGTACCACATATCATGTCCTGGATGCATACAAAAAAATATACTTTCATGCTACCCATGTCGATTATAGAGTAGATTCTTCATTGTTATTATGAGAATAATAATTGTCAAATAAACCTCTCAAGGGTTACATTGTCTCTACCCTTGGCTTAATGCATTTCACATCACATCCATATAGAAAGAAATGTTTCCACAATACTATCATACTGGATCATAAGAATTTTTATCATTTTACCAAACCCTTTTTAATAATAAAAAATGGATTGAAAATGCATGGCTTCTCTCTTTTGTGACCTCACTCTACATTTTAGTTCTCCCTATGTTGAAAATATGTAAATGATATACATATCAACTACTCTAATATATAGGGAATCTCCACAATACTTTCAATGTAATTGACAACTGCAAATTATTGCATTTCTAGTAGGTTATCCCATTATAACTTCTTACATAACATCTATAAGTCATTTCATGTAATGTAATAGGAAACAATGCAATTTAGCTAGCTTAAGAAAACATAATTGCCATATATGATCATAGTCATTTGTAGACATGATTTAGACAACATCAAGAAATGCTCATTTCTATTTTTTTTGCATCACTAGCTACAAAATATATGGAAATACCTTAGATTGCATTGTTATGCTAAAGTACACTTCTATATGATTACTTCTTAAAATTTATCCCAAGAATGATTTTATTGTACCTTAAAACCAATTTTGATTGTTTTGTCTTTTCATGACCACAATCACTTGCAGACATGATAATAATAAGAAGGAAAACTTAGTTAAGGACTCTGAATCACTTAGTTGTTGCTTATGGTGATAAAATTGAGTTTTCATGTATTCCATTAAGGACCCTAAATCATCTAGTTGTTTCTTACCATAGTAAAATAAATTCAGTTATGTTTGAGGCTATTATCATGGAAATTTCACCACTTATCAAGTGTGTGCCCATTCAAAATTCAAATTGAACAATGCTTGTTTTTAGGCAAGATGTAATTGGTAACTCAAAGTTAATATTAAGTCAAACTTAATTATATCCATAAACATGTTTCTTTTAAAATAGGGATTTCAAAATTTTAATTTAATTATTAATTATTATTATATATATGATAGGACCACTAGATATTCTATGAATTTGTTTAGTAGTATACACAAATCAAGGACTGAGATTTATGTGCAACCTAGTTATGTTTTTTTGTTATTTTTGTTAAATTAATTAATTAACAAAATATCACATGAGAAATTTTCATATGAAATAAGTTATTATTTTTTTGACATGTGATATTGAGAAGCCATGACTCTTCCCATGGTATTGTAACATAGTCTATTTGTAGATTAAGAAACTCCATGATAAAATGGATATAAATATCCATCCATCAAAATCTTGTTCCATGCTTCCTCAAGTGAGTATATGTTTAACTTATAATAATAATAATAATATAGTTCATTTCATAATCTTAGAAATTATAGCAATTTTAGATGATAACATTTTTGATGTTTATTATGGATTCATAATTATTAACATCTACTAGTTATTTAATTTCTATAATTGTACTAGTATGTAAATTTATAATAAAAATGTGTTAAAGATTTTAAATATTTGAAAATACATTTTATAGTGAACTGCTCATGTGTTTACCCATTTTTATTAATCATATGGGGAGTGAGATAATTTATCTTTATTGGTTATTGGATGTGTTTATTTAAGAAAAATCACTATAGAGTTTTCTTCTCAAAATCGCATGCCCAATTTACTTTGTATGGTTTGAAGTGTTCAAATAATTTTGATTTTTTTTGCTTCTTGTTTTCACCTCTAATCGTATTACAATTTAGTAAATGAAACATTGGATTCTTATTTTATTTCATTATATTGCTTATGCATGTTCGATTTTATCTCAATTTCATGGAATTGTTTTATCACAATAAGGACTAAGGAATTTGTCTTCGTAACTATAAACTATAAATATGACCATTTCTAGTATAAAAGTTTCAATATGTGGTAATATAGGAGTTACCTATATTAAGCTATATGTATTCTTGAACATCTATCTCCTTAGTGAAAATTCAAAAATCTTTACCTTTCCCATTAAATTTATTTGTACTTTTTTATATTTAAATATATTTTAATTTGTTTCTGAAAATATTTTTATTAAATTGTCATTAACCATCTAAAAAATTATTTTGATATTGCAAGATCATTCCCTTCCAAGTCACATGGATGGTGTCCCCATATTTCACATTCATTAAATGCGTCTTTTGCTGAATAATGAAGTTAGCAAAACATTAATATATGCATTGTGGTTAAATTCCATTCATAAAGGGAGAAATGAGAATATATGCATGTTTTAAATAATTTTAATAAAAAATATTTCATATACTAAATATATTAGTGAAATTTCTTCAAATTGAACTCAGCATCACATTAGAGTTCAACAAAAGGCCTCCAAATATAACTTAGCATCTATTAGACAAAACAAAAAAAAATGAAAACATTAGGTATAAAAAAACAATATTAAAAATATATATTTATGCACATTAATATAAATATTAGTGATTAAAAATCAAATATGGGAAAACATAATTTACAAACATAAAATACATATAATTGAATTTGTGAAAACATAGTTATGCTTTATTAATTTTACAATATTGATAGGTGTGTATATGTTGGAATATGAATTCTTGAATATCAATTTAATCATCAATGGATAATAGATTGGTGCTAGGATTATTTTCAATATTAGTGTTGAGATTTATTTGAAATGTAGTTTTCACATTTTTCATTTTCAATTTAATGAAAAAGTTTGTTACAAAAGTAAATTAAAATATACTATATCGAATTTATTTTTTACTATAAAATGATTTATTGTTTTTATTATAACCAACACATACATCTCTATTCCAATGTTTGATAAATACCTTTAGCAATCAAAGTGTGACAACAATCAAAACTCTAAACCCATTATACATGTGACGTTGTCCACATTAAAAGAATCATAACAATTATCTAAATTATAACTTTATTATTGTTATAAAAAGAATTAACATAAGAGCTATATAAAATATAACAATATCTTTAGCCATGTATATCCACTCCCACTTCCAATGGATACTCTTAAATTCTAAATATCTCTTCTTCCAATACCATTTACCTGTACCATAGCTTATCAATACATCATTTCCAATGTGACATGTATTGATATGAAATTTTCTTAAGTTAATTAATTTGAGATAAGTTAATTAAAGAAGCATACCTTCCTTGCACACAACTCTTATCGTCATATAACATTACCATTATGGATATTCTAACATATTCCATGAAAGTTAAATATCTACCACCAACATAATAATTAGGTTATTACTATGGAATATCTACTTTTCCTATTAGAAGAATAATATTCATATCTATTTTGGAATTTATTTTCAATTTAATTAAAAAAAATATTAAAATTAAATTAAGAGAAACTATGGAAACAATAGAAATAAAATGAATGGAAAGTGTAGACTTACATCAATCCATGATGATAGGCATCAAAACAGGAACCCGTGATACTCTCTCATTTCCCTCTCTAAAAAAACATAAAAATGAAATAAATTATAACTTTGTTATATATTATGTCTGTATAAAACAGGGACCCGTGATACCTCTCTCAATGGATAAAAAAACATACAAACCAAATAAATTATAAACTTGTTATATATTATGCTTGCATTATTTATAATAATCGTGACGGAAAAATTTGGGGCGAAATTTTGCCCATGGACAAAATTAAGGGCTTTAAATTTTTGTTTGGGAAATTATTTTTCATCATATTTAATTACTAATAACTACAAATTTATTTTATAAAAAAATTAGCTGTGCAGGTTTGCATGAGCTTATTTCGAGGGAGACTAGAAAAAAATAAATAAGCCTACAACTTTCCATTCAACTCAATTTCCAAAAATGAATATTTTGGTAGGAATTTTTCCTTCCTCATTTGGATTAAAATGAGATTATTTCTTTAGTTGACCACTATATCGTGTTATTTGAATTAATTTTGGGATATGAGATCTCATTTAGTGATTGAATCGTATACTTTCCATTTTCTTAGTTTTCATATTTTTAATGGTAATAATAATAGTGATATGTAGTACAGGAGATTTTTTTGCAAAATAACATATTATTTGAAATTAAAATTCAAGGTTCACCACAGTCTTATAGGTAACTCTTCTCATTATGTTTCGTAATTTTTTTTACATTCCATTTTCTCGAGAATTCTTTCCCTCTTGATTTGTTTGCTTCATTTTCGGGAAGTGAAATAAATTTTGGTTCAAAAGTGATCAATTTCGGTTTCAGGCTTGAGGTTATATTTCACTATTAAAACTCCAAATTTTTGTCACAAGCTTTGAAACTATAGTTTCATCATTACATATATTACCATATTCCATTATTATAATTTTTGTACCTAACTCTTGGAGTAGAATAAACTTTAATTTTTAATTTGCAACAGACATATTGGTGGTGTTGTATTTATGTTAACTGCAACAACTTTGAATGTTTTTCTCTTTTTATTTAGGTATAAATTTTTCTAAAACTTCCTCATCCATATTATTAGTTGTAATTCATTTCTATTCTCGATTAATGGATTGAAATTTTTACGGGAAAATTATTTCCCATGGTTAAAATTTGAGGGTTCAAAAATTTGAGTTGGTGAATTTTTATATCGAAATAGTAATTAATAATGTTTATCCCAAATATTAAATTAATATTTTTATATGTTATATCATTAGTCACTATGAACTAAAGGGGAAATCCATAGAAACAAGGCTTTCCCATTCTATATAATGACCAAACATCCAATTGGCCTTTATTTTTCGAGTGAGTCAAGTTTTATGGCAATGATTTCTCACATTCGTTTAATACAGGGGACCATTCTTTAGTCTCCAATAGCATTTCAATTTCTCTAGTGTATTTTCTTATGTTTTTTATCAGTTTTTATGAGAAAAATTTCAATGGATAATTCAAGGCTTTATGGGATTGTATGAACTAGAGGTAACTTATATACATTATATACCCATTCCTCTTATGTTAGTTCCACCATTTATAATTGCCTATACCACTGATGTATCAATTATCATGCTAGTGCACCTAATTGAAGAGGAGATAATTGAGGAGGAGAAGATTGTGTTGCTAATAGAATTCTAGAGGATCCTTCAGTTTCTTTAGGCATATTTTTTTATTTTTTTCATTTCTAGATAATATTTTTTTATCTAATAGAAATAAGTGAGAGGGTGGTTTTTAAATGATATGTTAGTCCTCTTTTTCATGGTCTTCTAAGATATTTTTTTCTGCATTATCTACTATTGACCATGTGTTTCAATCATCAAAATTTCAATGAGAAACAACAAATCTCTTAGACCAATACCCATGATTCATTTTGCGATATTAAAATAACATTGATCAAAAGGATCATTCTGTTATTCTTTTCTATGTTGAATTATGTGTTATACATATTCAGAAGGGTTTTGTAAAAGGTCATGAAGATGCTCTCATTTGTTGTGAAGAATAAAATTTAAGATGCAATTTTGACAAGATTAAATTGACCCCACTTTTCCCAAAAAGAAGGGGACTTTTTATAAGAGCTGAAATTAGGTTTTATTTTTTCAAGGTTAAGGATAATGCTAAGAGGTTCCTTAATATGAACATCTGTAGAGTAATCGTGAATACGGGCATGTGTGGTATAAATTGAAGATAGTGTAACTTAAAATAAAAGAGACTATCCATGTGAATTTATGTCATGATTGGAAATATTTTTTTATACCTCAAAATAAATGTTAGGAATAATTACTTTGGTTTAGTGTGAGAGATATTCATAAACCCTGAACGTATCCATTAGGAAGCATTATCAAGCTTTTATTATATTGCATTTTTATAGTTTTCCAAAACATATCATGATGGAGAAAACTAACCATTATATGTTTAACCCACACATTTTCATAAATGCGATAATGCTCAAATTCAACATTTCCTTAATTTTGTTAAACTTGCCTATGCCAAGAAATGTAATCTTGGAGATAATTAATATCTTTAGTATTTATATACAACTCTGCTATTAAATTTCAAAAGGATTATGATTTGTTACAAACAAAAAATACAGGGAACTGAAAAAGGACCATTGTTATCTTTGATGTATTTCTTTAAGTATTCTTTCTTCAAGAAGAATCCAGATTTAATTCTATATATTCAACCATTTCCAAATTTCCATTTCTCTAGATTTCTTCCATACAATTATTCTTCATTAGTTACATATTTTCATACCTGGATATCACCTCATATGTTTTAATAGCATGGCTCAAGCTTATATGTTCCTATGAAAATTTATGTTTTATTAGGTCGTGAATAATACGTGAATCTATTACACTCTATTTTACATTATTTACGAGTTATAAAATATTGGACATAGATATTTGATTTAGCTCAGTAAACACATACACAGTTCATTTAAGTTAACACTTGAAATATCTTTGTGACTTGCAAACATTCCTTCTTTGTTCAACTCTTTTTACACTTAAGTTTAAGAGTTTATGGTAATTATTCATTTACGTTAGCTATTATATATCTCTAATTAATAAAGGTATGATATCCATCATAGTCAAGGTTTAAAATAAGTCCATTCGCATAATACAACTTTCCATATCAATCTTAAAATATGTTTCATTAGGTCTGCATAAAATGCATACTTATATATGTCATTTTTCCATTTATTTTAAATATTTGAGCATCTTAACATAGTTTCTCAACATATTTTTTTCTTAATAATGTGATGATGGAGAAGGCCTCAAGAACCTCTAACTCTATTTTATAAATATTTTTGACTTCATAGCATTTTATATAAGGATTTTCAAATTCATATATTCAACTATTTCATTATTTCCTTTGCAACCATGGCGTACATAAACAATTCATTTATCATCTGTCGAATTCCATCGATATATATGGTCTACAAAAGTGAAAATCCAAAATTTTATAAACATGCATTGAACTATGTTTCTTGAATCGATTATCTCTTCATTAATTACATCTTCTATTATTTGTATATCATACCATCAATTTTAATAGTGTGGTTTCAACTTTCATGATACTATAAAACCATATTTTAAGTTACACTATCTCGAATTTAAGCTCATGCACTCTATTTAATTTACTCATTTTATTTCACATTTTTTATGAGTTGTTAATGTTTAGGCATACATATTTGATATATCTATTTTAATAGATATACAATGACTTTATTCTAGGAAACACAACATTTTATGAATCTAAATAAATGTTAAATCAAGTTAAATATGCCACATAATAAATTTTATGACTTGTTTCCTTCGCTATTCAATATCCCATAATATCCATTCTAGCTTATGTTTAAAAAAATACTAACTGAATTAGGAAACTTCTAGTAATATCATGGCTACTTTTGGTAGTATGCTTCACCATGTACTCATAGTAGGTGTAAATAGATCTATAACTTCCTCCTCTTTCAATTGTTTCAACATCTAGTTAAAAAATGATATAAAGGACTCACCTTTATCTATTGTGCTAAATATTTCTTGCTTTGGAGAATTTTGATTTAGGGTTTTTAGGTTCATACATTAATATATTTTATTAGCTCATTATCAAATTTGATGTATCTACATGCTCTCTTAATAATTTTTTAATTATATCAATAACATCATAATCAAGTGAAAAGAAATCACTCTCCATTCCTCACTGTTATGATGCTTTATGGATGATTTACATTTTTTATAACATTAGTTCTCTCTTTCTAATGCCAATGATCAAATCTATGGTTGTTACATTCATGGTGAACTAAGAACATTTGTTAAAATATGTACAAAAATCACCCTTAAGTCGTACAATATGGTGTTGATTTTAATATGGGGACCCAAAATGATATACATCAGGAAACAAATATAATATAAATAATACTAATAAGAAAATGAGTTTGGGAAAATATCATTATAATATTTTTGGCATGTATTTTTTGATACAAATTTATGTTATGATGAGGGTGAAACCTTGGTGATAACATCAATCTAAAAACACAATAACTTTCATGTATTTTCTCATTCGTACCTAAATGGTTATTGCCAATATAGCTTCCAACCCCTTTGGTGATGATACAAGTTGATATACCATACTAACCTATTTACTTTTCACATACTATTATTTTGCTAAATCTATAAATGCTCCAATAATTTTTGTTTTGTCACATAGTGTATTTTAACAACGAGGTATGCTCAATTATATCTAGATTTTATTTGTAATAAAATCATTACTTGGACTATCTACTCAATAAGGAAGTACCCTCACACCTGAGGAATATTGATGAGGGATGTCTTTGTCCTAAATCAATGGTACATAGTTTTAGGATTAATCATGGAACCTTCTATTTTGTAATCTTGATGCTCTACAAATACTTGGTGATACTTTGAAGATATTCTCAATTACATATGTATCCCTATATTTCATTTTGTTCTTATTCAATGTAGTAAATATACGGTTTTAATTGGAAAAATATATTAGTTGCAAGACTATAAAGAAACTTAAACCATGCTATTAACATACTCAAAAAATGGTATTATCTAAATAATAATCACTTATCATTGAAATTTATTAGATAAATATTTTTGACACTATAAAAAATTCACTAAAATGTATTCAAACATCAACTAACCAATACATGTAAATTCACTAAATTAACTACTCCTATTAATGTATGATAATACATGTAAAATTATCATTAATATAGTTTTAAGTGTTACAATTAAGATTTAAAGACGCTTAAGGACTTAGAAAGTAGGTAAATGACCCAAGCCCATGAGCCATCTGACACCTCGTAGACCACTAACGGGTCATTCCAGATGGAGCAGTTTTCCTTGAATAATAGTAACAAACAAAAATGATTAGCTTCACTAATAATGATAGACTTTTATACTGTTGGAAAAAAAAAAAATCATTCTTGTACAAATTATATATTTATTGATTACTAGTTGTTATTATATTACATTCCAGATGGAGTAGTTTTCCTTGAATGACAGTAACAACAAAAAATGATTAGCTTCACTAATAATGATATACTTTTATAGTGTTGGAAAAAAAATCATTATTGTACAAACTATATATTTATTGATTAGTAGTTGTTCTTATATTACATTGGATTAAAATTATAATATTTTTAACGCACAGATCTTTAAATATTATATTAATTATGTGTTTAACATAATTATTATTTTTATTTGTAGTCTAACTTATAGAGGAAATAGTTTTTATCATTATCATTTTTTTAATTAATTTCAATTCAAACCAAATTCTAGCAGTTATTTTTAAAAACTTGACTTTTAGTTGTTTAATTTGTAGAATTTGAGTCCCCCAAGGTTTTTTCATGGCTAAATTAATTTATGAATTCAAAAATGTATTTTAGACAATAAAAAATCTGTCTTTCTTGAGGTTGTATCTCGGAATGAAAAATACTATTTTGTCTATAAATTAGACCTTATTTATATATTTAAATATTTTTTAACTCATAGATTTTATCATATTTCTTTGGAACTTTCCTATTCAATATTCTTACTTTGCTCAATAATTTTTATTAGGAGTTTTATATGGATAACTAATTCAAGTGTCAATGATATTTTATGTTATCATATTAAATAATTACCTGTAAGACTTGAAGCTTTCTACTCAATGTTGTCAACAAAATATTTGGTATTATATTTTCTGAAACGATTATGAAGGAAAAATATGCACAAAATGAGTTGAATTTGGCTTGTAGTTAAGAATTTTTTCACTAATATAAGGTTGAACCTCTTTACCTAGCACTCATAATTGTGCACACATACGGTACATAATTATTAATAGAAATTTGAAAACAATATTGGAAATCAAATTTAAATTAGATAAATATTTAGTAAGATATTTTAATTATTATTTATTAGTTTTATACTAATATTTTATGGATAACTATTATAAATGTGAACATTCAAATTAACACATTGAATACTTATCTAAGAAAAGTGAAGATTTTAACTCAACTGGACTCTTACATGTTAGCCTTATCATGGCAATCACAATGTTGCAGAAAAATCGTTAATGGAAATTTGGCAATAATAATTTGGTGGCTATTTAATGAAAATTTGGGAACACGCTATTCATCCCAACAAAAAGTAGAGTGGCTTGCCTCACTCTGATTAAAAATTAACGCATTGATTTCAAATTACATCAATGATTCAGGTAGTAGTCATGTGGACTTGGGAAGATGCATTAAACTCAAGTATTTGGGTTTATCACACAATATTATCCTTGCTTGACTCCTACTCTTCGAGACTGTCTCTGTCTCTGAGCTTTGAAGACATAAACATCTATATCTCTCCACAAATAACTTAAGAGTTCGGTCTCTGCCACTTTCACCCAACTACCATAGTTGCAAGTATTAAACATTTTCTCCAATTTTCTAATGCTAAAATTCCATCCATTTTAGGGAATCTTCTGAACCTTTTACAATTTAACTTAAACAACAATTTTCTCAAGGAGCCATGCCTTTTGAGATAGGAAATTTGAAGAACCTATAACATCTATGACTAGCGGGTTGCAACCTCATCGGAAAAATTCCTTGGATATTGTTGTGTCGGGTAATGTTTCTGCTTCCTACAATCACTTCTATCATTTAATAGATTCTAATGAAATATGTATCAAAATATGTTTACTCCAAATTTATAGAGTGACACTATAAAATAAACAATTACCATTTTTATGATACATGGGATATCGATATATGTCTCCATTACCTCCTCATCATGATAAGAATAACATTTATTCTATTATCTCCTTCTTGGTTTATTCTCTTTTGAATGTGGTGATTTCTATTTTTGGATATTTTTCTAAGTTGATTTCTTCCACTACTCTAATTCTCTTTTCATGTAAGACAAAAATACTTTCCGCAATTGAAATTTGAGACATATAAAAATTGAATGCTAAAAAAATAATATAAGAAAAATCCTCAACACGGGTACTTCAGTGAATCTAACAGATCTTTCTATATACCTTGAAAGTGTTATTGGAACTTAGCCATCCTGCTTTACAATATAATTCTAATTTCTACTTAGAAACAGGACAAAACTAATGGTAGTCGCAATGGGTACCTTGTGGAAGGCATCGATTTTGGTTTTTCATAGAATCCAATCAACATTGAAATACATATAATTAAATTAAGAAAAACATATCTATACTTTGCTAATTTTAGTGGATCCAGGGATAAACAGGAAAAAATCATATTTTTTTATAAAATCTGAGAAATATATAATTAAGTTTGTGAAAAATAAGCATAATAGTTGAAATGGGCTTGACACACCAACGTTAAGGCCCCAAGTGATCTAAAAAATATATGCCATTATGATATTATCTAATGGGATAATTATGAGTACTCATCAATATTGTTTTATAAAATTTGAGAAATATACATTTATGTTTGTGAGAGAATAAGCATAATAGCATAAATGTGCTTGACACACCAACATTAAGGCCCCAAGTGATCTACAAAATATATGTCATTATGATATTATCTAATGGGAGAATTATGAGTCTTCATCTATATCATTGCCATATACTAACTCCCATAAAATGCTCTTTTCGTCAATGTCAATAGTCAAAATATCATCTACATAATACTCAACATTTTTTATATTCCCTTCTAATGGAATTTAATTTGAAGGAGCTACACTTGATTCACCTCTACCTTGACTATGTTATGCCACATTAAGTATACATAGGTTATAGTTAATGTGCTAAGTATTAAAGTTGATGTGTGTTGTGACTTTTTAGGAGTCACAATGTCTTCATCGTGACATTATACTGGGGAGGGGGGGAATTTCTAGAATTCATTGTGTTAGAGATCACCATGCACTATGGTTTGCCTAATTTTAGGGTTTGTATGTTAAAGATTATAATGTAATCAATGCCATTTTTTGTTAATGGCAATAGTTGTTAGAGGTGACATTGTGGAAGATTTGGTTTACCTAATTTTAGAGATTGTATGTTAAGGATTATCAAAGTAATCAATGTCATTTTCTCTTAATGGTAATAGTGGTTAGAGGTGGAATTGTGGAAGAGTTTGTAATTCTCAGTTTTTTGGCATTCATAATGCCTTTTTGGTTAAGGGACACATATTGTATTAAACAATTAGTGGATGTTAATATATAGCACAATAAATATGAATATCTAATAATAAATTTATTATAATTAGAGAATAAAAAGATATATATATTAATATATTTATTTTAAAATCAAAATATTATTGGGAAGCTCAGTGAATGCTTCCATATTATTTCCCTCATTGTTGTATTCATATAACTAATGGACCTTACAAAAATAAGCCCTCAAAGATTTAGTAACTAAGACTAAGGTTTTGCAACACTCTTAAAATATTGAAAAAAATTAAGTTATCCATAAATTTCACCAATAAATTTCTAAGGTTTCTTTAATTTTTTTTGTAAGATTTTTTATTTTTAAATTTAACTGTTTTTTTTCTATGACATTGGAGAATGGAGTTAGGGATCAGCTCTCTAAATTTAGCTGTTAACTTTTTGTATCTCAAAAAATATTCAAGAATGCAAATTATTTTCTTGTTTCTAAATATAATCATTATCATTTTGATTTTGTCAACTTTCAAGACTATAATTAATATTTTCTAAATTTAACCATTAAAACTAACAGCTATTATGTTTTTACTTTTAACTTTCACAAATGTGATACAATTGTAGAATAAAAAAATAAGTTTTAAACTAAAATATCAGTAACTATATTTAGAAAACTTGTACAGTTAATATCTCATAGAAAAATTTAAAAAATAGTTCAAAGCCAACTCAATATGTGAACATCACACGAGAGAGCCATAGATAATAAAAAGCGATTTGAAACCTTATTTAGTATTTATGGATTAGCCTCCTTTCAAAACCGTTTCAAAACCGTGCGGACTGGTTCTCAATATTAGAAAAAACCAGCGCGATTTTTAAATTTGAAATATATCCAATCTTCTAAACAAAGTGGGCACCTATAATTTGTTATGATCTCTGACAATAAAGCGGCATATTCCACTCGAACAATGGCTGCTGCGTTTGTTTTATGTCAACTTCCTTATATTCTCTGACAAAAGCAACGCTTGTCAGCGTATTACACTCCGGTATTTACGGGCGTGTGTTAGAACACTCCGCAACGTATAATGCTTGGCGTCGATAAAACCTTCCAAAGGCCGTGGGAACTACATATACCGGGCAGACCGGAGAATATACTCGTCGAAGGAAGTAGGGAAATTCGTGGATACTACATATACCTGGCAGACCGGAGAATATACTCGTCGAAGGAAGTAGGGAAATTCTTATCATTTTTCAGTATTTTTCTCGTCATCTATCTATATTCAGATTGGCAAGTATGTGTGCTTAGAATGTCGATTTGTGTGTGACAGTCATGCCATGTTTATGTGTGTGATTATATGCATGGATGGTATTGTTTCAGTATTTTTCTCGTCATCTATCTATATTCAGATTGGCAAGTATGTGTGCTTAGAATGTCGATTTGTGTGTGACAGTCATGCCATGTTTACGTGTGTGATTATATGCATGGATGGTATTGAATTCTGTTTATATGGTATGATTTTAAATTTTGTTATGGCATCAAATTTAATTGAAAATGTTACAGATTTAACAATGTGTTCATTGCAGATTTAATTAAGTGTTCATTTATTGGTAACCTGTTCATGTAACCCTATGTTGAAGGAGGATGGTAATGTGACTTCTTCAATGAATTCACTGGACTTCAATATAATGCAAAACTTTCAACATCCTTTTCAATTCAAGGTACAAATATGTAATACCTTCCATTCCCATTTTCATTCAATAGAATTTGCGATTTGAATTTGCGATGAATCTGCCCTGTCAACTAAATTCAATATTTTATGAATAATAATTTTCGGAAACATTTTTAATAATTAAACTACTGTGCGATTTAATTTAAGATATCATATTTCCTATAAATTTCACCAGTATGTTTAATTAGTTTTTAAGTTTTTATGGTATGTTCAATTAAACAGTGATCCGCTCCTCGTTTAACCGATACGCCTCGAATCATTATGCACAAGAAATTCAAAAAAAAGTGTCAGGCGTTTTTGTTATAGACGTTGTTGTAAAGTGTGATCCGCTTCACCTTTAACGGCTCACATCTTTTTTGAGATAAAGAAGCCGTGGAAAGGAATCTTTATTTCAAAAGTGTCAGGCGTTTTTGTTATAAAAGTTGTGGTAAAGTGTGATCGCTTCACCTTTAACGGCGCACATCTTTTTTGAGATAAAGAAGCCCTGGCATGGAATCTTTATGTCGTTTTGAAATAGATAATATTATTGTGCGGTGCATATATATGGGTAAGTTCAATCGAATAGTTCGAATTTTTTTGTTGATATCTTCCTCTTCCGTCTGTCATCTGTATTTGCTCTTCTGAAACCCAGAGAAAACACTTCCTCTTCTATCTATCACCTGTATTCAATCGTGTGGTCCATACTCACATTCCTCTTTCTGTCTTGTCTTCCATTCACATCACAGCCTTTAGTTGTTTGGGAAAAGCTAACATTTAACCCCTCTGCAATGCCTCCTTCCTCGTTCTTTTTATCAACGGTGGAATTGAACCCTTGAGGAAACTGAGATCTCGATTTAGTCGTATTTATGTGCAGACGCTATTCACGGAGATCGACCGGTGCACGACAAGGAAATCAAAATCAAAATTAGGTTACGATATTGATACTACTATTTCCAGAAGCAATATTTCTGAGATTCAATTCTTCGAGGGTTGATCTGTACACGACAACGAAAGATCTTCGAATTTTGGGCAGCTGTGGTGATTCCTATGACATACAGGCGTACCATATGACACTCGAAGCACAGTGTCTTGATTCAGGGTTAACCGTTTATATAACGCTTCGTTGAGCACAAGTTAGGGTTCCCGCAAATTTCCACTCAAAAATTGAGCCCAGATCACCACACTATGGTGGGTACTTTGACTGCAAAATTCGTCATCAACAACGGCCGCCGTGTGGCACTCAAATAAACCAAGATTTCGATCTTGCAGCTAAGTGTGCCCGTTGGGAATTAAAAAAATCTCTATATCAAGAAATGGTGCCTTCAAACTCAGAGTGTGTATTTGTGCCGTATTTTCTTCAGGAAAAACATAAAAAAATTGCCAATATTCTCAAGATCTTCGGAGCAAGCGACGTGGCCAAAGTACTCAACGATTTGGAGCGGACGCGGTGAATTCTCTGGCATATGAGGCCAAAGATCGCTTGAAAGATCCCGTTTATCAGTGCGTTGGAGCGATCTCCACGCTGCAGAGATAGGTGTAACAGCTACACAAGGAACTGGCGGATGCCCACGCGGATCTCCTTCAGTACACCTCTGCAGCGGAGCGTGTTCTTAATCCACATAGTCCAGGCTCGACCATGCCAGCTTATTCCAGATTCATGGCGCAGCTGGGGAACAACAACGGAAAAATTTAATGGAATTCCCTAATTCTAGGGAAAAGCTAGGGAAGAGTTAGAGCTGAATAAAGATCAGCCTTGAGAATCATGCCTACTCACTGTATTCTTCAGCCAGGCCTTCCAGAGACGGCGGTAGCAGCAACAGGCCAAGGAAGTTTTTGTAGGTATTTATTTTATATTCACATTCATATTTATGATTTATTTTTTGGTTTTGACCAAGAGGATCAGCTAGAGGGGATGCATGGATGATATTTGATCTCGCCATGACAATTATTTATTTTATATTCACATTTATGATTTATTCTTTCATAAATGTTAATGTTTTTAAATTTTAGGTTTTGTTATGGCTACTCCATTCCATTAATCTCCTTTTGCTTTTTTTGGTCAGCTGTCAATCCCATTAATTCTTCTTACTTTTACTTTTAGTTTATTTCTTTCTTCGTGTTCTGTTCTTGGTTGTAAACCCTTTCGATTTTCTTGGTCTGTTATGTTTGATGGCAATGTTCTTAGTCATAAAATTTCGAAAACATCATTAGTTCTTTGTCATAAAACCTTATAATATCTAGCTTTTTCGATCACCTTCTCTCATAATATTGAAGCCTTTCGATCTTTTTGCTCTGTTCTATTTGGAAACAGCTTTAATTTTTTGTCATAAAGCCTCATAACATCTCATAGTTTTTCCAAGTCACAGTTTATAAAACATGAACTAATGTCTAAATGTGAGTCTCTTAAAGTCAGTGAAGCTTCAAATTTATATCATTCCCTATTTCACACTTTAAGTTGTTTCGAACTCTTTCAACATTGCATTTTCTTTTGAATTGAGGAATCATGCTATGACTTTTAGAAGCTTTTGGACTCTTCCACATATCTTGACTATTTGCTTCAACCTGTTAAGAGGTAGTTGCTTCTCACTATTGTCATCCACAGGGTAGAATTCTCTTTTTACTTCACTTATTAATAGGGTAGAATTCTCTTTTTACTCCACTTATTTATCTGTCAACCTCAATTTACTTATTTTAAATTATTTTCTTACATTTAAGTATTTAAAATTTTTATGTACACAAATTTTTATATTTAATTTTTGATATTTGATTTTCTTATTTTAAATATTTAATTTATTCAATAAATATTTATATTAAATTATTAAATATATAAGAAATAAAACTAATATAATATATTTAAAGTTATTTTTCTATATCTATTGGTATTTGACTTATATTATTTATATTTATATCGTTATTAGTGTATGGGATTTTCACTTAATTATTGTACTTGAATTCTTTAGTTATATTTATGTTTGTATAATTATTTATTGATTTGAAATTATATAGGAATATTTTTGTAAATTGAATGTTTTGATTTATAATTTATTATTTATAATGTGAAAATATATCTTTGTAGTATTTTATTATCTGTAATTATTTATTTTTTGGAAAATGGATGATATAAAAGAATTTATTCATGAGTAGATTTTTATTTTTATTTTTATAAGATATGTGAAATGGATGTGTTTGTTTATTTAAATGTGAAAAGTTGCTTAATTTTTTTTTAAATGTACCCATAAATTGTTTTTTTTTAGAATATGATACATTTGTTAGATGACATGACATTGATAGTTATGTATAGACATTGTTTTTTATTTAAAATGATATGTATATGTTGGTGTATTTTATGTGTTTTTTTAAATGAAAGCAATTTTTGTTTATTTATGTGATATGATGGTTGTTCTTTTGCTAATTGGATAATATGATTGCATTGAAAGATAATACAATGTTGACAATTTTGTGCACATTTAATGTGTATATATTTTAGTATTATTTGTTTTATTGTTTGTTAGATGATATAATGATTGTGTTTCTTAGATAATATGCCTATAATTGATTTCTAATTGATAAGTTGTTTTTTTTTTTCTGCTACATGATGTGGATTGTATTTGTTAAATGATATGATTATGATAATGATGATTATGCTTTAGTTTTTTAAATGACATGCTTTATCTTGTTTCATGATATGATGGTGATATTGAGAGCGAGAGAGATAATGAGAATGAGGGGCAAGGGAGGGAGAGAGAGAGCCAAGGGGGTGGGAGAGTGGAAGAGGAGGCGGAGAAAGAGAGAGAGTGGGGTAAAGAGGGTGAGGGAAAGGCACGGGGAGAGAGCGTGAGAGAGAGATTTAGAGGGCCAGAGGGAGTGAGAGGGGGAGAGAGGGAGAGGGAGAGCGAGATAGAGAGGGATAAAAGGGGATGGCAAGATACAAAGATAGAGAGGGAGGGGAGGAGAGAGATGGGGTGGGAAGAGAGAGACGTGCGAGGGGGGAGAGAGAGTTGCAGGAGAGAGGAGGATGGGGAAAGGGAGAGTGGGAGACATGGAGGAAGAGGGGTAGAGAGAGAGATAGATGTGAGGGGAGAGGGGGAGAAGGATCAAGAGAGGAACGAGAGAGGGATAGAGGGGAAGAGGGGGAAGGAGAGGAGGAGAGGGCAAGAGAAGGAAGGGCGAGAGAGAGAGAGGGAGAAAGAGTGTGAGAGAGTAGTTGAGGGGGAGGGAGAGGATGAGAGGTGGAGAGAGGGTGAGGGCTAGAGGGAGAGGGAAAGGGAGATAGATAGTTGGAGAGAGGAGAGAGAGAGAGAGAGAGGAGTGAGAGGGAGAGAGACGGAGAGAGAGGAAGGGAGAGCTGGAGATAGAGGGAGTGATAAGATAGAGGGAGGGGGAGAGAGAGAGAGAGGTGTGGGAGAGAGGAGGATAGGGAGAGGAAGTGGGGGGAGAGAGAGAGAGAGGTGTGGGAGAGAGGAGGAGAGAGAGAGAGAGAGAGAGAGAGAGAGAGAGAGGTTTGGGAGAGAGGAGGATAGGGAGATGGAGTGGGGGAGAAAGAGAGAGATATATGTGGGGGAGAGAGATATATATATATGTGGGGGAGAGAGTAGGATAGGGAGAGGGAGTGGTGTAGAGGGGTAGGGAGAGTGAAAGAGAGCGAGATAGGTGGGGGGAGAGATGGGGAGAGGGAGAGGGGAATATGGAGCGAGAGTGGGGGAGAGGGGGATAGTGCAATGGGGAGAGGGAGAGAGTGAGGGAGGAAGAGAGGGAGAGGGCGAGAGATTGGAATAGGAGAATGGGGATGGGGAAGATATTGGGAGAGGGTGAGAGGGAGAGAGAGGGACATGGAGGGAGAGGGGGAGGAGGAGGGAGAGGAGAACAAGGTGAGAGAGGAGGAGGTGGAGAGGGAGGGGGGGGCAGAGATATTGGTACATAGGAGGGACGGAGGAGACAGAGGGGCAAACAGGGAGAGAGACACTGTCATAGAGGGAGAGAGAGAGGAAGGGAGTGAGAGGGAAAGGGAGAGAGGGAGATAGAGGAAAGAAGGGAGAGGAAGAAAGAAGAGAGGAAGATGTAGAGGGGGTGAGAGAGGGAGGGAGTGAGATAGAGAAGGGGGGTAGTGGGGCATGAGGAGGGAATGGGAAGTGTACAGTGAAGGACTAGGGGTATATGAGGAAGAGAGAGAGATAGGTGGGGGGAGAGAGGGGGAGAAGGAGAGGGAGAGCCTGAGAGAGGGGCAAGGGGAGAGAAAGAGAGAGACAAAGATAGGGAGAGAAAGAGAAAGATAGATAGAGGGAGAGGGGGAGTGGGAGAGAGCGGGAGACGAGTAGAGAGGGACAGAGACTGATAGGGAGAGAGGGAGAGGGAGAAGGAGGGAGAGTGAGAAGGAGGGAGTGTGAGAGAGAGAAAGAGGAGGAAAGGGAGGGAGCTGAACAGTGAGCATGAGAACGGGAGGGGAGAGGGAGAGGAGGAGAGGGCGAGAGGGTGATGGGAGAGAGAGAGAGAGAGAGA
>APFE030429387.1:20595-44143 GCA_000404065.3 Pinus taeda | reverse complement strand
CAAAATAAACTAATATCGACAAAATTAAATTACCAAAAAAATATAATAAAATAAAATATAACAAAATAATTCGTTGTTGCATATTTCTAGACGTATTAAATGAAATCAAATAAAAAAAAAAAGTCAAGTCTTTTCAACCAAAGCCGGAAGAAAAGGAATCATTTTTTTTAAAAGCGAAATGGACGCATGAAACTTAAAGGTAAGTCTTTTCCACGAAAGCCGTATTCAATGAAATCAAATCAAATCAAAAGGAAAAGGTAAGTCTTTTCGACCCAAAGAAAAGGAATCAATTTTTTTAAAGCGAAAACAGACAAACACGTGATGTGGGGCCGTCTTGTTGGCTAAACCAAGAAAAGGTAAGTCTTTTCGACCGAAAGAAAGGTGGAAAAGCCGAAAGAAAAGGAATCATATTTTTTTAAAGCGAAATGGACGCATAAAACAGACAAACACGTGATGTGGGGCCGACGTACCAACTAGTGAATGATGGTACCGACGACAAAATGCCACACGCTTTGGGCTCCATTACCCACTAAAACTATGGCCGGCTTTTAATTAAATTTTATCTAATAATTAAATAAACAATAATAGAATAATTTTACCTAATTTTTTACATGCTTGGGATAGTCCTTTATTTTAGATATAATATTTAATTGTGATTTGAAGTTGATTGTTTTGAAAGTCATGTCATGAACAACTTCTAAAACAAACAAAGAGTGCTGCCAAGCAACAAATCCCTGCCAATGTAAAAAGTCTTGCGAGAACAGTTCAGGTAGATTTAGTATAGTCCTAGACTGGAGTTCGAGCAGATTCACCGTAAAGGAAGGAGTAGAGAAAATAGCACCAACAGCTCCTTGTTAGTAGTGCAGAGTTGAATTGGGCAGGCCATGATCTCATATCAAAAGCACCTTTCTTTCACACTTGTTTTCTTCACAAGGATTACTTGTATTTCAAACCCAATTGTTCGGAGGATTTAGAACTTCGACTACCCTTAGAAGAAGAAAACAGACGATAGTGATTAGAACAACGATATTCTAGAATCATGTAATTGGAAAAAGTTTGTAATTATTCCTTGCTCTCCTAACATCAATCAAGTGGGATCCTTTGAACTTTTCACAAAAGAACAAGAATGAATGCAAAGGTGTGAAAAATGAACTAACATCAGTGAACCATATATAGAACTCATCATAATAACCATCATTCATACGAACGACCAACTCCCTATCTTGCATTATAATGCCCAAAGGCATTCTCGCTATTATTTACGTGAACAAGTATTATATATTTAATAATGAAACTACAAATTTGATATACTATACCCTATTGTGCTCCCAGTTGAAATCGAGATCTACAGTGAGAGTTGATCCTTTCCTATCTCAACTTGCGCTTCAAATCAAATTTGTACAAATATTATATAAGTAATAATAGTTCTGTAGAAAATTTAACACACTAAAATAAAATACTCACACACATAAAATAAATAGCAGACGTATAAAAAACCAGACATGGCAGAAAAGGTAGAGAGCCATCATGTGGTCTCTCATGCTCATGTAATTCACTCTTATTCAAATAATTTAATAATACATTTAAATACATGAGCAAGTGGTCTTAAGATAGTGTGTCTATCTTAGACTCACTTGGTTGAGACAATTTCTCAACTTACACACTAATTTAGGAGAGCTAGTTGGAGAGAATCCCTCATCCAAACTAGAACCCTTAGTTTGAGGAATTCTCATGATTTTATTTATTTAATTGGATTTATTATTGATTTTTAAGAGAGAGAGGCTAACATTCCCTCCCTCAATAATAAATCCAAAACGAACAAGGAACCATCTTCTAAGTTTTCAAGTTGATCCTCAAAAACCATTTGCATGAAAAACCGCCAAAGCTGGATGCTGAAAGAAACTAAAATCTGAAGAGAACATGAATCAGTTACATGTATGATTCATCTTTGAATGTCGCTTGACAACTCCATCATGTGCCAAGCCACAAAAGGATCCAACTGTCCTTTACTTGAAAACAACATCCGATGTCCACTGGCACGATTTGATGAACGCCCACTGGCGTATTTGCTGATGATGATCACCCACTGGCTGATTAAGATGCCCACTGGCTACTTCACTGGTGTTGTCGAGACTTTCATTCTGACAACCACTTGTCAATTTCATTGAAATTTCCCCCCTTTTGTCAGCTAAAAGGAGAGGCAATATTCTCCAAATTATATCTGAACTCTGAACTCCCTCCCTTCAAGTGTAGGAGAGTTTCACCATTGTACTCCCCCTTTCAATTTCACGAGAGTACCATCTTCATTTGATTGTTGGCTGCAATATGTGTGAGTGAATCCGATTGTAAAACTTGTACAATCTTTTGGTTGTGGATGACCATTCCTAGGGATCAATCCATGAATAATCAATCTTTAATCTGGCAGGTTGGTCTTGTTTGCAGCATTTCTCTAATGAATGATTCTGCTTGCCACAATGGTGACAAGGCTGGAGATCAAAACATTGATCTTCCAAATGACCGGTTCTTTGACAATGAAGGCATATTTCTTTGACTACAACTTCAGTTTGCACGCATGTGTGTTTTTCTGAAACTTTCTCATGGCTTGTTGATGTTATTTGATCAAGAAATCCGACACTGATGAACTTGGTTGGCTTAGAATAATCGGGGATATGCAAGTTGTTTTCATCTTTGTCATATCCTAATCCTCATCGATTTTGATTACTTTGAATTTCTTCCCATGGCTTGATGATGGGTTTAGAAGAAAGTTGAACTAGAACAACTTCAACACTTGAAGCTGGTTGGATGAATGAAGTCGAATGATCAGCTGTCTCTGGATTGGTCAAAGACTTGGAAGTAACATGCTTCTCTTGCAACTCATATCTCTGTAGTTACGACTCCAGTTGAAGGAACTTAATCGTTTCATGTGCATGTTGAATATGCACTTGAATATCCGCAAGAGTTGATTTTTTGATTTGCACCATGTCTTCAACAGTTGAGAGGATCAAATTGTTAAGAATATTTAACAAATAAATACGTGTCACCATGTGAACTTGTTGGAATTCATGCTTGCTTGCTTTTAATACTTGTTGGATTTGGAGAACTCTCTCTCTTAATGTTTGGTTGATTGTTGCACGCTCGCTTGCTTTCACACTTGCTTGCTTTGATTGTTTGAATGATGATTAATTTAAACACTGGCTTGATTTGATGCTCACTTAAACTTGCTTGATTAATTGCTGACATTTGTGATTTCTTGAATGTACTCACTGAATGTGATGATTTGTAAAAAAAGGGAAAGGGTGTCGAAAACTGTTGAAAATGCACCCAAGATACAAATGACAAGTTCAATCTTGATGACTTAGTTGAAGACTTACTTGACTTAATGTATTCACCTTAAAAATTCAAATTAGGGTGTCAGTTACAACCGAAAATTCCCCCTGACAATTTAGTTAAAACATTGCAAGTGATACAGAAAGTGTTGATGATGTTGATGTCGTATTGGCTTGAAATGCTTGATTTTTGTAGCATCCTTAACTTGATTGCATGAATTAGCTGTTGTGAAATGTTGTTGCAGAATATTACTTTTATCATGTCGATGATGTGACGCTTTGTGCTTGTGTACTTAAGCTTGATTACAGGAGCTTGATTGAGCGTTCTTATACTTAAGCTTGCGTATGTTGAACACAAGTCATGCACATGCATTCATTACAAATGGTGTACCTAAGATACCCTTATTCAAGTTTGGGCAGATCTAGGACACAAGAACCACAAAAAAACATGTCTTTATTAAATATTGAAGTACCTCAACCTTTACCTTCACAACATCGTGAATGAAATTTCTCAAACAATGAGAATGCCAAACTCGTCAATTCTTGAAGCAACTTCTTCAAAATTAAATAAACATTGACTCAACCTTCTAAAAGTAAAAATATTCACTTATCTCTCCAATTTTACAAAACACTTATAGCTCCAAACTTACAAAATATACCTTATCTCTCCGTTACAAAAAATTCACTTTACTTCCCAAACAATTTATGAAATCACTTTATAAAGTGAATTGTTTTCCAAAGCTAAAATTTTGTTTACATTAAAAACACACCTTATCTCTCGTGGAGAAAAAAAAAAATTCCCAGAGATATTAGTTTACACTTTTCACCCATGAAGTAATAAAAAAAATGCCCATGTTAAAAGCTTCAAACGTAAACTTCATGTGTTGACTTACGAATTTGTTTATTTATTTTACCTTTGACTTGCATTTTGCAGATATTAGATCCAATGCTTTCGATGATGATCTGCGCTATCTCAATAGAAAGTGCAAACAACTGTCAGGAAAGCAAAATTCATATGATAGACAAATCAGAAACAGTAGTTGCGCCTCCTTCCTAGCTATGCAACTACTTGCAAATTGGGCACTGCCTTCAATGGCTGGGTGTTTCCCTTCCAGAATCAATGATAATACCTCCTCGCTAAATTGCAACCTTCATAGTGCTAATGGCTTGATAAGATCAAATTTCACCCACTGGGTCTCCCTCCAACCACGACGTAACAAAAATTTTGAAAAAACCAAAATTTATTCCCAGTACGAGTTGCTTCTATCAATCAAAAAACATACTCAAAAGACCATTCACAATGACTTTTCTAAATATAGATCCCTTTGCATCCCATAAGCTATAAATGGCTTGAGCTTTTCAATAAATGGGTTGATTTCAATCCCTTTCGAAAGCCTCTATGAATTGAAGCTTAGTAAACTTACCATCATGGGTCCCCTGGCATTTCTATCCGAAGCTAAAACATGATCAACATGAATCCAAACATTGGCAAATGAATGCATCAGGGACTTCACGGATATTCAAGGAACCCAGAGGAGTGATGGATAGGATTCTTGTTTCCCAGGCGCATATTTGGTACATACGCTCTCTCCCCTATCACGATCACCAGAGTTGCTTTAAAAATACAAGACCAATGAGAAAGAGCAGATTATGAGCAAGCAACAGAACAAAATGGACTGCCGGAGTTGGCCCTGGAAGAAGAAAAGTTATGATAAAAATGTTGCTGCATCAGAGCCTTCAGAAATAGTAGTGATTCATTCAGCACAAAACAATGATGATCAGGGCATCTCCAAGGCACGGGATACCTCCAGGGCTCTTACGGAATATGCTCATATGTATGAGGAGGCAATGACAAAGTTGCAAGAATCAAAGGATAAAGTAAAGAGTTTGAATGAAAAGATTTATGCAGCTCTCTTAGAGATCATTACTAAAGAAAGTTTGGTGAAAGAGCACATGAAAGTTGCAGAAGAACTCATGTCAGGTTGCGAGCAAACAGGGGCAGAAGCACGGGCTTCAAAACAATAGGCTGAGTCTCAGATGCAGCCAGTAATAATGTGGACAAAGAAAACCTATCTTCAATGCATTCAAAGTGATTCAGGAAGATACTATTTGGGAAATGCTGACAGAAGCCCAAAAACATATAGTGATGATGTCAAGGGTTCTCCATTCATGAATGCAATAGTTAAAAAATTTTGTGTTCATACAAAACCAAAATTTTCACTTCCATGGTAGCGCAAGCATCAATTTAGCTCGAATAATAGTGGGTTTATTATTGATGGATGCAGAGTGCTGACAAATGCCCATTTGGTAGAAATAAAAATCTGGATCTTAATTAAAAAGTAGAGCGATAACAATTTTATTACAATTGATGGAAAACATGTAAGCTAAATTTCTTTTGACATTAATTTGAAAGGAAACTACACCTTAATTTGAAATTTCATCTCAGATCGTTGATGAAGAATTTGTGGTGACCTATCGTTCTTACTTTGTTGAAGTAGCTTATGTGCCAATGGCTCCCTTTTTTCCACATACTCTTGCTGCACCGTCTGATTGAATCAACTCGTTCCAAAAATATGTTATTCCTCTTATAGCTGCTACAAACAAAAACGAAACTGGTGGCTACGTTGAAAGACTTTGTTTTGCAGGTTACGAGTTCCAGTGCAGGCCTTCCATCCTCATGCATTACTTACGTAAGTCTGAAATATATTGGGATCACATACATATCCATTTCACAGAAAATCGAAATCACTAACTTCTACAAAACCACATGATGGTGGAAAACCCATAAATAACGTGAATTGCAAGACGTTGCACAATTTACCAACCTGAAGAATTAATCTATCAATTCTCCAAAAACCTTTTCCAGTGCCTCAAGAAGCCCTTAATGTTGCAGAATTGAAGTATTCTCAAGAAGGATCTGATACCACATGTAGAAAATTTAACACATTAAAATAAAATACTCACACACATAAAATAAATAGCAGACATATAGAAAACCAGACATGGTGGAAAAGGCAGAGAGCCATCATGTGGTCTCTCATGGTCATGTAGTTCACTCTTATTCAAATAATTTAATAATACATTTAAATACATGAGCAAGTGGTCTTAAGATAGTGTGTCTATCTTAGACTCACTCGGTTGAGACAATTTCTCAACTTACACACTAATTTAGGAGAGAATATTGGAGAGAATCTCTCATCCAAACTAGAATCCTTGGTTTGAGGAATTCTCATGATTTTATTTATTTAATTGGATTTTTTATTGATTTTTAAGAGAGTGAGACTAACAACCTCGTGATCCACATCATTTGAACTATATCAATATTTATAAAATGCTTTTGAAACTTCGCCAGAGAGGTGGGTACCATTTATGAGGATAAGTCAATTGAAATGCCATGATATAGGTGGTTTCATTTTGGCGTCGTTTCTGATTCAGATTCTAATGCTGGAGAGGAAGATCTACATAGTGATTCAGATGTATAGATAATAACACCCCTTCCAGTTTGAAACCCATCATAGCCATAAAAAAAAATCATTCACCTACGTCTAAAACCAATACTTCTTTGTTTTGTGTTCATACAAGAAAACAATGTGCATAGTTTATAGACACCAGAAAGAAGACATCAGAAAGGAGACACCAGAAAGTGGACGGAGTAGTTCCCTCCCTTGATTGATTATTGGATGGCACGACACAGATTAGAATTCCCCTGACATAGTTACAACTCAGGTTTGATGTGGGAGTAGATCATCGAAATTTCCTTCTTGGATTGAAAAGAAAGTCTAAAAACTTCAGCACCCTTGCATACTAAATTGACCAGATTGATACACTACATGATAATTTTATATCATCTGGATATGCCACCTCACCCATCGGATGGATGAGCATCTTCGTTCATTTTACTTATTGGTGGCCCCTCTCAAATAACCAACTAAAGCCATTAGTAGGAAAAGGAAGGCGTCGCCGAGGCATGGAGGCTAAAAGTAAAGTGTGGTTTTATTTATGGGAGCATCCATTGATAGCCCTAACATGCACTCAGGGAATTACGATGCCTTACTACGCCAACAAAGTACCGCACATTTTGCTCATGACATGCACTCAGGTAATTACGTTGCCTTCCTACACCAACAGAGTGTTGCTCGTTCTGCACTAGACTAATTTTTGGTATTGCGATCAATTGACAAAAATAACTCTAGTCATAGTTAGAGCCAATCACTGCCCATAACCAATCCAGGTGACAATTCAATCGATTAAAGAGGTGATCCTGCTACTCCATTCTGCAATGACAAGGGCGATGACAAGTGGTGAAGAAGATACCTCATAAAAGTTCCACAACCCTCAAAGCACATTTAAGAAATCAACTTCAACAAATGTCATATATCATCTAACATGTAGTCAATATGCATTCAAATGTCCATGTGGGATGGAAACAATGCTTAATTTTAGAATTTTGGTCACGTTTCAAGTCTTTCAGTTTTACATTCATATCTGAGTGGTCTCGTAGGAGAACGGGAATTGAAGGAAATCTCAATAGGAAAGGAACAATTCGAAGAGTCATACGATGTCGTGACAACAAACCTTGTTAATATCAAAAAGGGTAGAACAATATTCATACAAATAATAAAGTATTGGAACTACAAATTAGGTAGTGAAGTCAAATGAGGTGAATTGATGTCCTAATCTTTTGAGGCATTGATTGGTATTAGATAATGTCGAAAAACGACTGCAAGATACCATTAAAGAGATGCTAGGGTATTAGAAAAATTTCAAACACAGTTTCTAAGAGTAGAAAGGGAGTTGGCCCTCAAAGAAAATTCTTGTACAAGCATGCATGCCATTCAGTCCAAATTGGAAACAAAGAAATCTCAACTTGACTCTCAGGTCAAAGAATACACTAGGGTGGTGGAAAATCTTCAAACGAAGTTTTAGGGATTAGGATTAGAAAGAGAATTGGCCCTCAAAGAAAATGCTTGCACAAGTGCGGACTTCCAAGCCGGAGGAACAAATGAACCAAGTAGTAGTTCATGGTTTTGTTCTTATTTTTCTGTTCGGGTAACGTCTTTGCTTCCTATAAGCCAAAGGCATAGTGTTCTTGGTATCTTTCTCGATGCCTACGTAGTCCTCGTGTATCATATATGTGTTAATGCTCGAAATGTTTGTCGTGTTTCCAATATTATATTACCGTAGTAACTCCGCATTTGTTTAGATACTTTTTTTTTTCTGTATTTTTTATGTTAATATTTTATGTCGAGCTGACTGCAAGCCCTCATGCCATCTCAACGAAACCACTTTGGGTTGGGGTATATCCCCATCGAAAATTATGATGGATCTATTATGTTTTTCTTAGTAATAAAATCGATTTTCCTATTCGCCATAGCCAGAACGAAAATCATGGGGTTGGGATGCGCAGTAGCGAGACCACAAAGGATTGGTTTCAATGGGGTATCAAGAGAGAAAGTGGTGGATGAAATAGGGGATCAAGAAAGCGTTTCACCCTAACCTAGGTGCAAGACGCAACATTGTAATGAAGCCACCTCTCTAGGTGGCCCCCCGAGTAAAGGAACATGTCTCGCTGCCTTCATTGGTAAGTACCATCAATAAGCCAGTGCAGAAGAAAGTGTTTATGGCAAATTTCCCATGATCATGTGTCCTAGATTGGAAAGAACTTCAAACCTGGAAATATTTTGCTGAGAACTAAATTTAGAACAAGCTTAAGGCTGGATATAAAGGGTAAATGGGGGTTACCCCCAATATAAGATATAAGACTGAGCTAACTATGACTACCAATTCTAAAGTTTCTTCTACAAAACCGAGGACAACTAAGACTATGAATGCTCCTAAAGTGCCTGTGGAAAATGATCTTAATTGAGGAATTATTATAGTCATCTAAATTTCGAATTGACTAGGGATTCAAGTGGAAGAATATGAAAGAAATTATTTACATATGAATCTGAGAAAGAAGACTTCAAGGATGAAATTCTAGAACTGTCCAACAAGATTGTTGAGATGGAACAAATTTCTGTGGTGGCATCAAGCAATGTCGACAAACTACTACTAGCATTAGACAAAAGCACTGAGCTAGCTCAACAAGAAAAAATGCTAGCTAATCTGAAAGCTCGACCTGAATTTGATTGTCTCAATAGCTAGTTTCAGGATGCAATTTATACAAATGCAAGTCTTCAATCACAAATTGAAGGTAAAATTAAACTTATTTTTATGCATGTAGTATGTGTTTGAAAATTTTTTATGTGTCCCGTGTTATGCTGAATATTCATGCTTTTGTAATGATATATCAGAGTCAAGAGAGAAAAATATGGAGCTTCAGCAAAGTCAGGATCTTACAACAAAACTATCTGTTGAGAAAGAGGTCGAAGCTAAGGAAGAAATACATAACATCCAACTAAAATTGAATCAATCTCCAGGAAAAAGGAGTGAATTGGAAGGAACTGTAGTAAAACTGCATGAAAATTTTTCTAGCTTGTCACACACTATCAACGAAGTTCAGAAGGATAAGGTTGGTTTGGTTTCCAAGTATTTATTTGCACAGATTTATAAGCTTTCTTCAGGTTAACTAACTTTACTTTCATGCATTTGGCCTATGTGAGTGGTCCTACCATGCTAAAATCTTGAAACAAGACTAGCTTGGGACAAATGATCAAAATGTGAATCTAATTTTCACCTTTATTTTTATGACATTTGAAATTCACAAATAAAACATTTGATGCAGTACCTTGTTCTGGCAGATGGTGATGTGAGGTACACATCTATCATTTTCATTTAACTAATAGGGTCTTTTTATCTTGTATAGGAAGGCCTACAACTCACCATTTTAGACTTGAAAGCTGAAAACCAAAATGCATATGATAATGCACAAGTTATGCTACACCAAAAATGAGAGGAAATCGAATCTGTACTTCAAATACTTGCAAAAGTTAATTTGACAAACAACACATGGGGAAATGAACTAAATTAGCTTCATCAGGAGTCAATTGACAAGGCTTAATTGATACTATAGCTCCAAGAAAAACAAGAAGCACTAGAAGAACAAAATGCACAAGTTCGAGTATCTCTCAACTTTTTGATAGATAAGTCATTCATTCAATTGTGCTTTCTAATTTCTAGAGTGAAATTTTCCTTTCCTTATGGAAGCATATTAATTTAAGAGAAATATCAAAACACTACATAAAATCCCTAAATAGTCATCTTATAGTTTGTGTATATTCTGAATCTTACAGGTTCATGCAAAAGTGCTTGCAGCTAAACACACTGTTATATAAATCAAAAGGTTGTGTCCAATTGGATCTGTTCCAGTGCTATTTCATGCATAAGTAGTTGGATTTGTTTCAGTGCTATTTCATGCACAAGTGCTTGCAACTGAACACACGATTGTTTAAATCAAAAGGCTGTGTCCAGTTGGATATGTCATGGTGCTATTTCCTGAGAAAAAGTCCCTCGCAGACTATGATGACCAGGAAGGTGAAGCAAAGGCACTCAATATGAATATTGATGGAGCTTTACCAGGTGTTGATAGGTGTGAAGACTGTATGTCATGAAGTTCACAGGGCGGTGGAAAGTTAAAGTTTCAAACCTTGCAGACTGAAAAAAAATTAAATGTTATGAAATGTTAGGAATTTGAACCCATCGGCTGATTAGCCTAAGTTATAGTGCTTCGTAAGGTGTCTTCAACTGATGCCAACATTAGTTTGTTGTTTTTGAAAATTCTATGAAAATACGAAAATGTCGAGGGAAACAAATCAAAATATCATATGATTTTGGCCTCCCACCTCGGGAAGAGGCCAAGTAAGATGGAAAAAACAATGGCATTAGGAAAATACTCGGAGGCTCATAAAAAGTATGGTTATTTGTCACAAAAATGTGCCGAAAGTAACATTAACTATAATTTTTCGATTACTATAGTCCAAGCCATGCCTGTAGTAGGGACTAATAAAATAGTTCCTTGCTTGATGTTTCTATGTCCCTCAAGGGGGGTTTTAACACTAAAGTCGCAGGTTAAAAATTGTTTTTGAAAAAGAAAACACACAATGAAACTAAACTGTAACTCAGAATTTGGGTGGCGTGTAAGAATCGGTGGCAAGCAGTATTCAATGAAATCAATCAAAGAAAAAGGTAAGTTTTCTCAAGTAAAATCGAAACAAAATGAATCATTTTTTTAAAAAGTGAAATGGAGGCATGAAACAGACGAAACACGTGATGTGGGGTGGTGTTGTTGGCTACCAACTAGTGAATGAGGGTACCAACGAAGAAAATGCCACACACTTCAGCCTTCGTTACTCACTAAAACTATGTGTGGTTTTTAATGAAGTTTAATTAAAGATGTGTTGAGGCTCCCCTTGCCTGCGCAAAGTACTTGCAACCATATCAATTTTGATATTATTGGACATTGTAGTGACATAAAAATGTCAGTGTCAAAGAACCTCATAATATGCAAAGGACCTGGTTCTCCTGCATATACTCCATCCTTCGCACATAAAAATCTCTGCACAAGGAAACATAATAATTACACCGAAGGTGTTCTTATGATCAGTTTCGTTGGGTAGATATTTAGCCAATGACAGACGCTCAATTTTGTCTTCCTCAATCGAACCAATTTTTTATCATGTGGCAAAAAAGAATGATTAGAAAGTTTCAAATTAATTATGTTTTTTTGGACATTATTTCAGTAGGCATGATTACCAGTGATTGGCATAATTACGATTTATTTTTCTGTGGTTTCATGTCTCCATAACCACGACGGGGAAATTTCTTGTCATTGACACCACATTTTTTTTATCTCTCAACTCTCAGGCCATTTCAAAGTTTCAATCTCATAGAATATATTACAAGATTTTTACTGCGAAACAATTCGACCGATAAAACTTATGATCCCAGCGATTGAATTTCCATTTGAATTAGTAGATCCAAATTCTTTATCAGCTCGTGTAAGCATCTCGAATGAGTAGAATATGACCAGTGTAGATAGATCAATGAGGTTATGTAGATTTTCATTTCCATTTTATGTTTCGTAGAGCCATGTTGATTTGGTAATTTTACTTTAGATAGAATGATCTGTATTGAGATTTATGGATCCCAACTTCTATTTAGCATTGCATCGATCAAACTCTTTACTAAGTATGGGATCATCCCATGATGAATTGTTTGTTTTTGCAGGCTACAACTTCAACTGAATTGAGTGCAAACAAAGAATAAGTGAAACTTATAGAGGAAGTTGTGAAGGTTACCGAGATCAAACTTGCGACTGAAAAGGCTCCTGAGGAAGCTCATGCCTACATTCCTGCACAAGAGGTTCCCGCAAACGAGAAAACAATCGATGAAAGCCCTGCCATCGTAGAGAAATCTAGAGAGGAAATGATTGTAATTCCGCTTACCTCGGACCCTGAAGCAAAATCGACGCCGGTGGAATTTGACAAAGTGTCAAAACTCGAGGATTCTACCCAAGTGCTCGAACGAGCTGAGCCACCAAAAGAACAAAACATGAGTCAACGTCTCGCCAAAGCCGTGGCCTTCAAAGAAAAAGCTAGAGGAGTTACCGTTGAAGAGAAGGTCAACACTAAGGGTGAGTGTGAAGAATAGATTAATAGGCATGGAAGGAAAATAAATAGATATGTGAATGTTTAACGATGGGTGTTTATGTAGGAAACTTATATAATGATATTATTTTAGAAAATATTCATTTTGGTTTAATAATGTATTTCACAGATTTGATTCAATTCAGTTCGTGGTCACTTCCATTAATTGAATATGTTGAGCGATCTGATCGATTGTTTCTCATATATTCATATCTAGCTTATTCAATCATTTCAAAATATAGGTACTTGAGGTTGTATACTTCTTGTTTTTTTAGTTTATCTGAAATCAGATATTTTGCAGTAGTAATAATTGCAGAGAGATGCTTATTTGTTAGCATATATGATGTTTGATCTTCCATCATTTTGATAAAATAGATCTAGTATTATAAGTAAAAATCTTTTCAATTTTTCTTCGAAGGGTTGAGGGGGATTTCACCATTTTGAGTACATAGAAGTAGTATTATAAGTAATATTGTATCAAATTTTATTGGATAGTTTAAGAGTGAGAGTAATTTATTATGTTAACACTATTTTATAAAGTGTTACAGGTTTGCTTAAGCCTCACAAAATATTGTTGGGTGGGCATAAGTTAATGATACTGTCATGACATGTTTCCACAATGAATTTAAAGTTGGTGTAAAAAGATGAAATGTAAGAAAATGAGTTGGATTTCTAAATACATGTTTTTTATTTATAAAATATGTGCTTAACTATCTAAATTTTGAGTTTTCTAACTTTCATATGTTATATGTCATGCAAATGTTTCCATTAGTGCATTCTTTGAGTATCTAAATGATGAAATCTTTTTACAAAAACTAGTGGAATTGTAGAAAAAAATTTGTTCTTATACAAAACTATCTTTTGAAAATTTATAATCTTCTATATATATGCGTGTGCATGTGAAATTCATTATATCCTTAAATTGCAAGGCCTTCCATTAGTGCAACCTAAAAGGATCTTAACATTGTTCAAACTCTCCTCCTTTTTTAAGGGTTTTTGTGAAGCACAAACTAAGTGAGGGAAGGAACTATAAAGAAATAGAGGAAAGGGGAAGAGGGAGGGAGGGAGGGAGGTGGGAAAGAGTGAAAGGTAAATATGGAGAGAGAGACAAAGAGTGATGGGGGAGAAAGGGAGAGAGATAGTGAGGGAAGGAAGGAGAGATGGATGGAGATAGAGACTAAGAGGGAACAAGAGATAAAGAGCCAAAAACATATGTAAATGGAAGTAACAAGAGAGGGGGCGTGGAGAGGGGGAGGGGTGCGGAGGGCGCAAGAAAAGATAGAGAGACATAGATACATATGTAAATGGAAATAGAGGGATAGAGAGTGGGGGGGAGAGGGAAGGATATAGAGAGCAAGGAGAGAGAAGAAAGGAGGGAGATCGAGAGATAGAGAGAGAGAGAGAGAGTAGAAGAAGAGAGATATCGAGAGGGAAGAAGAGAGAGAAAAGTGGAGATAGAGAGAAGGGGAGAAAGAGGGGTAGAGAGAGTGAAGAGGAAGAAAAAGAGAAACAATAAAAGATATTTCATTGTTATTTATATTTTTATAGTTTAGTACTAGTGCCGCTGAAATAAGATTTATTATATTTTAAAGATTTTAAGTTTTATTATTGAAATTCATACATATAGAGGAGGGCAGTGTAAACTTATTAAAACCAATTCTTTTAATGCTTAATAATTCCCAGATAAGTTACATCTAATCCACACCAATTTTAAAAGTACATAATATCCCCCTTTTTTTTTACTTTAGATAGTGTTGACACGGATCCCTAAGTGATATATGGAATTAAACATTTGATGCATCGGCCTTGTGGATACTGCTTAGCCTAGTAAACATTTGATGCATCGGCCTCCAAAAATGTATTCATCGAATCTTGGATCTACAACACAAAACCACTCTTGAGTGCCCCCATAGTGTCATGGTCCTCCTAATGGATTGATTATGGCAAAATTTCTTGGCGGTCTTGGAGCATGACCAACAACCAGCCTTTAGCAATAGTTTCGTGCCTCGAGTTGAATGGTTTAGTATTTTGCATTTTGGTGTATAAGATTGGAAACTTTCTTTGTTTTCATAATTTGCAAATTTTTAGCAAGTCATATTGGAAAATCAAAATATTGTAAAAGAGGGAACAAAAAGATTTAGCAACAATGAAGAATTATCTCCAGAGATAAGTTGGAGTTTCAGCTAGAGTGTAAGGAAGTTTTAATTTTTATAAATTAATTGTGCAGTAATGTCGCTTTTGTGTTGCCTTCTTTTAATCAAAATGATGGATTGGAGTGCATGTAATCTATCGAATATTTGACTAAAATTGGAGTGTTACTTTTACCCCAAAATGGAAAAATATAGGGACTTAGATGGTGATTTGAAGCATTCAAGGATTGATAGTTTTATTCGAAAGCCCAAGCCTAAGATAATAGATGGTGTGCTTGGGATTCACAAGAACTACATAGAAATCGGTTGGGGAATTCAAGATTGTCTACTATAGAAGATAAGTTCTATTTCATTTTTTATTTATTTATGTAGTTATAGTCACCACAGGTGAGATGTGCTACCCGTTTCACTTGAATTTCCATTTTTTTCTTCTAAGAAGACTTTTAGATTATCACGGTTCCCATATTTACAAAACTAAGACCCTGGAAATTCAAAACTAGCACATAAATGAACTTAACAAGAAAATGATTAATGAAATTAGATTGCTTATTCTGGATTAGTGTCCATCTTTCTACTACTGGAAGAGTGTCACTCTACTCCAGTTCCACCTCCTCTGTTATCATTCCCATTCCTCTTGCTTCGACACTGGATTGTATCGAAATTATTACCGAAAACCCTTCTTCAATCCTAATAGCAAGCTAATTCTGCACATCAGTCGTTGAAATCTAATAAGATGAGTCCTCTTCAAAGATTTGCATGCCCCTTTCTAACGTCTCTGAGTGACTTTAGATATCTGTCATCTACATATTCTTATCGGGAAGCAATTTTACTCCACTCATATAAACGATTAATGATGCTTGCATTGGAGTGAGTGGTGAGATAATCTTCCCAAATATTTATTCCTTCGATGTACCTTTGCACCTTTAGGGGCAATTACTAGTATTAATTGGAGATTTGTTCAAACCCCCCTGCGTATGCAAATGACCTGCAACCATGAAACATAATAATATTAATTGGAGATTTGTTCAACCCCCCCTTCCTCCCCCCTCTGGCCTATATAAAGGACCTGTAACTGCATCAATTCTGGAATCATTGGGCATAGCACTAACATCACAATGTTAGTATCAGAGCATTCACCAAAGAATGACCACTCACAAAATTAATTTTATTTTTATCTTAAAATGAATTGTCATCTACTAACAAATATCGAAAATAAAACACCCTCCACTAAAGAATTATGTCATGTGAGAGCTCCCTCCACCAATTGAAAATTAAGAATAAGATTTATTGAAAATTAAAAAACTATTTTTGAATTTATGAAAAAAATAGAAATATTAAACTTTTTCCAAAACTTTCGTTAAAATTGTAAAAATATAGCTAAATAGTGCATAGTCAATTCACTTTGACAGCAAGACAAATGCTATAGTCTCTACAAAACAGAAATAACTAGTGCTACATAGTAGCTAGTACCTTTGACTTAGTTTAAATATAGCTAAATTGAAATTAAAAACAATGGTATGGCAATAGTGACCATTAACCATATAAAATTTTAAAAATGAAACAAATCCTTGAGTATGTTCCAAGAAAACCCACATGTCCATGAACCTCAATTGATTACACAACATGAATGTACAATTTGCTAAAATGTGCTTTGTTCTCTAATGTGTGATATGCTATATAATAATGTGTAGATATAAGATTTCAAATTGAATACCAATCAAACTTAACTGCAAATTTCTTTGGACCAGAAATTAAATAAAAACAAATCAATTTTTTTAACCAAATATCAACTAAATTAATATGAAAAGAATAATATAATTTTAAAATCTTCTTAAATAAAATATATATTGATTATCTACTTCACTTTTTTTTGGAGTTGTCTTTAGTGCAACTTTTTGGACTTTTCGGTGCCGGAATCCGGTGGAAAAATTTGAGGTGAAATCTTGATTTGTGTTATTTAAACTAGTTTTTTGACTGTATATATGGATTCAACACCCTCAAAAACCCCTAGGGCATTTCGATTGCACGGGATTACCCATCAAGCTTGTGATTTCAATAAATTCCTGCTGGATTTTAGAGAAATTACACCAGAAAAAACCCATCGTAAAAGCTTCAAAAAAGTCACACTAAAAACAACTCCCTTTTTTGTCCTATATGAACTTTAAACTTTCAAAAAAAATGATGAACAATCTTAGTCTGGAGTTTCTCATTGGTGGACAATTTGTTAAAAACTTTAATGAGCCTTTTACTAAAAGCTCACACTTTGAATAATAATATGAAAGATTAAACTCTTTGTAATCAATAACATTTGAGAGATTTTATTCTTTGTATATGGAAAAAAGGAAATTGAAATATAAATTAAACAATCGAATCTGTATATTTAATGATATGGCTAGTGAAACAAAACACTAAATATGTAATACCATGCCCGTGGCAGGTACAATAATATACCTAGAAAACAAGACCAACACAACAATACACTAGCTTCTACTATGAAATAAAGTTTCTTATTCCAAAAACTCCTAATACACTAGTTTCTTAAATATTTAAAAATAAATCTATATTCTTGATAATTATGTCCTAGTGCACCTAATTATTTTCTAAACAAATAAAATTAAATTAACTTTTACAAAACTACATTATTGATTCAAAAATGTAACTAGAAAACAAGATCAAGTTTAAACACCAAGCTTTAGTTACAAAACACTCTTAAATGAAGTTTCTTATTACAAAAACTCTAATACACTTAATTTCTCTCTAAACAAACAAAAACTAAATCATAAATTCTACCTACTTTTAGAAAACTAAATATGAAAGCTACATGAACCTAGCATAATCTATATGTAGATCCAAAAATAGTGGAACTGAGAATGCGCACACATCGGAGAATATCCAAGTTGTAACTTTGCTCCCTTGTGCACAAGGTTGGAATAATCATATTAGCCTAATAGTACTTATTGAAAAAAGAAAATGAAATCTCAAAATATAGCTTCCAGCCTTCGGCCTTTCCAATTTACTAACAATTTAGAATCACTTGATTTTTTCCAAGTTGTAACTTTGCTCCCTTGGAATAATCATATTAGCCTAATAGTACTTATTGAAAAAAGAAAATAAAATCTCAAAAAATAGCTTCTAGCCTTCGGCCTTTTCAATTTACTAACAATTTAGAATCACTTGATTTTTTTACTAAAATAGCATTGCTAAAATCTTAGAACATGTACTTTAAGAAACTCTCTCATAATGCTGGAAAAAAATGCTTGAACTGACATAATTTCTTCAATATCTTATAGATAGAAGCATACATAAAATGCAGTACTTGACAATGACAATTGGTTTTGACAATGACTGTTGGCTTCATGCGGTGCTTGACAATGACATTTGGGTTCAGTTACAGAGCAAGCTCCCTAAACTCCCTGTCTTTGGCATTGATGGAACCTCCCTCCCCTGTGACTTAAATCTCAAAAAAGTTGTGTGCGATAAAACCTTGGAGTGCATGCAGCAACAGACTTTCACAAACTGAAAGCGGTAAATGAATCCTCTGGCAAAATCACTTTGTCTAATAATTAAATAAACAATAATAGACAAATGGTTAGATGTTTTGGTCATTAGATAAGTACTGAAAACGTCCACCATTCTTTGCCAGCCATTCTTCCCATATTCTACCATGTCAAGCCTTCAGTACTTAAAACGGAGTGTAAAGAAGAGAAATTTCGATTCTCAACCACGATACGATCCGGAAATCATTCGAAAAATCCAAAAAAAAATCTCAACCTTGTAAATTATCAATAATTTTAATTTTAATATAATTGATTTAATATTAATTTTATAAACTAACAAATTATTGTTATTATTATTTATATATTATAATATATTTTTATTATGAGAATGTGTTTAGTGTTTGTTTCGTGATTATATTTAATTATAAGGCATTTTCATATTCACAATAACGTATTATTAGATTATTATAGATATTATTTTTCATTAGCTTTTATGAATGTTTGGGTTTTATCCTTTAAATTATTTGCTTCTTTTCTTTATGTTTATTAAAAGTATTATATTTATTTAATATTTTTCTTAGGAGTTCAATGGTTATATATTTATGCATATGTTTATGTTCTTTCATGGTATGAGCACCTTCTTTTTAAATCTAAGCTTGTTATTTAGATTTAATTTTTTGGATAAAATTCATTGTATTCATTTTTTTAGCATTAAGTATATTTATTGTATTTTTTAGATCAATTATTCTAGCATTTTAGATTTAATTTTGAAGTGTTGCTTTTACACACATGCAAATTGGTTTTGGATTACATGTTTTATTTCTTCATTTTCTAAGCATTATTTTCATAATAGTATCTACAACATACAAATTAGTTATGATTGATTACTTGTCAAAATTGGTCTTCATTTGCTTAATGTTTAGTTAAAATTCAATCAAAAATTAAGATAGCTTCTCTACAAATATATAGCCTCAGTTTTTTGGGCATGATTTTGTTTTTTTGGTGGGCCTAATGGTTGATAAAATCTGTCTTCTCCTAAGAGTTCATAGGTTCAAACCTAAAGAAGGATCGTGTATGTACATCTTTCTAGAGTTAATATTTAAATTATTGCAAGGTGGGGGGGGCTTGTCCCACAAAAAGGGTGTCTCATACATGAATTTGGTGTCTCATTTAGTTGTGACTTTAAAATTAGATTATTATTATTATAATAAAATTCATTATGAAAAATGTGAAAATCAAGATTCAAACAAAAGAGAAAGCAGTTGGTGCATATAATTTTTGTTTACCTTCCCAACCCTCCCATCTTAGTAGGTAGTTGTACATCATTTAAGAATCCATATGAAACTATATGGATTGTTCTTCCTCAATTAGCATGATCTAACCTTTCATTCATAAAATAATTTTATGATACACCATTCTAGATTCACTATGAGCACCCTTCTTCTCACAATTGTAAGGTGCACAAATTAGTCGTACAAAATTATCTATGTAGTTTTCCCTTCTCTATAAGTTTTATGCATGACTCTTTTGTGGAGCAACTTGTTAATAGGTGGAAACATTCCTCCCACAACAAGGGATCATCACCCAATCAAGACCTTGCTTAGGCCTATACTTACTAATGGAGTCGGTTGCCACCTAAAGAGGTTGCTCCTAGAAAGAGATTTTTTTTTAAGCTTTCTTAAACCTTAACTGCATTTTTTATTGAACATAAAAAAAACTAGATAATATCCAATCTCAGTTGAAATAGATGACTTTAAATGTTACTATTAAAGACGAATAGTGAATTATTAAGTGAAGAAGAAATTCATTCACTAAATATTTATTAAAGCATATGTATGTTGCAACTTATAAAACATTGTTTCATATACTTAGCATATATGTGTCAGATATGAAAAAAAAAAAATTAGGTAACAAAAGAGATTTCAATTACAAAACAATAAAAAATAAAAAAAAATAAAAACCATAAAACATTCTCAAATTATAAAAAGATAATATCTGAAAATGTCTTTTACTCATAATATAATTTAAACAAATAAAATTTTGAATCTTATAAATTATAAGGAAAAGAAATAATTCATTTTCTTAATAATTATATAGCACATATTAATGGAATAACCTATAAAAGATTATATCAAGCACTTCAACATTTAATTTTTAATATTATGTTGTACTCAAATACATTAAGGAAAGTAATTTCACATCAAATTGAATAGAAGATTTAATTCACATTAATGTAGTTATATAATCATTCACACATTCAAATAAAAGTTACTTTAAAAGATTTCAATCTTCCATTTTTTATTTCAAAAAGTTGAGAATGATCATATTAAACACTTCAACATTTAATTTTTAAATCTCATGTGAAGCTCAAATACATTAAAGAAACTAATTCCAATAAAACTGTATAAAAGAATAATAGCTTAACTCACCCTAATGCAGTAATATAAGCATTAACACATTTGAATAAGAGTTTCTTTGAGATATTTTGATCTCCCAACTTTTATTTCAAAATTGATAAATAATAAGAAGTTCTGGATTTCCAAATTTTCTAATCCTTAGGCCTTAATGGTGCATTTGTCATTGACAGAAATGCTTAGGTCTCAATTATGGAAATTCCAACCCCTCACCATTCTTCAAAATTATATTCAAACTAATAGAAATATCAAGTCCCCATTAAAATATTTACAACCCCCTTTATAACATTAATAATTGATTTCTAGAAAAAATATTTTCCTATTTTTCTTCAAAAAACTCTCTAAATGGATATTAAATTGCTTATTTTGTTGCATGAGAAGAGAGATTATTTTGCTTGTGAAGAGGGATTTCTCATTATCCCAAATGTTAAAATAATTAATCCTTTTTGTGTCCTCCCTTTTCTTCTTCAAATCTATAATACATTTCTCACATTAATTTCTTAGACCTTATTGCATTTAGATATTTGTATAGTCCACTCTATATTTTTCTTCATTAATTGTCTTTTGGGGGCCTTAAGAAACATTTTCATTTTGTAAAGATAAACCATAGTGAAAATGAAACTATTGGAAACACATGAAATCAATTATCCAATTAAGTTTCATTGATAGAGAATTTTTCGTTAAATATATAGCAATCTATAGGGTAACCAATTTATTACAATGCCAAGATATCAGTGTATGAATCATCAAGATATTGAATATCAAGAATATCAAATTGGCTTTCATACCCACTCATCCCCTTTAATTTAGATAAAAAACTCATCTACATAAAGTTTTATTAGATTAGAAAGAAATTTGTTTTCATGCTTAATCATCTTCTTTATTTTTAAATGAAAATGCATCTACACCGTATCTTTAAATTTTTGTTAAATATTAATAAACTTTGAAAAAAATAACTTTAATAATCAATAACCTTTTTTACTTTTAATGAATTTAAAATATGGCTAAATTAACAAAATAAAACTTTCATACTCAATAATCCCCTTAACTCTCATCTACCTAATAGTTTTTAAATAAACTATATAAATAATTTTATATAACTTAATAAATTTAAAATATAACTAGATTTAAAAAAATTAACTTACATACTAAACTTTCATACTCAATAATCCCCTTTAACTTTTATATTACTACACAAATGATTTTACATTAATATCATTTGTTTCTCAAAACCAATATCAATTGTTTTCAACAAATAGACTAAACATGACTAGTTTCCATAATCCACACAATAATTAAAAATATAGCCAAACTTGACTGAAAAAAATGCAACAATAAATTAATTGTATTTTTAAAAAAAATATTATGTGTTTTTCTCTTAAAAAAAAATAAAAAAATAAAAATATCATTAGAATAAAAAATAAATCTATAAAATAATAAAAAAGTATGTCCCTAGCAAAAATGCCCTGTCAATATGAAACGTATCTCACTACAATCGAAAGGAAATCTATAAAATAATACAAAATTTTGTCACTAGCAAGAGTGTCCATATCAATATGAAACATTTTGGGTTTTGAATTGCTTTATCATTTTAACAAATATGTTAATGCGCAAGTTTAATAGCAGGGTTCATAACACTTTCAATATTTAAATTAGATCATTTTAAATGTTTATTATATTTTAATATATAAAAGTTATAAGTGGTTAAATGTTTATTATATTTTAATATATAAAAGTTATAAGTGGTCAAATATTTATTGATTTTATAGATTTTTATACACTGCACACAGCCAAGTAGGAGAAGTGGAATAAAATCACTTGTTGGTTATATGGGCAAAATGGACATACATCCTCTAGATGTCCACAAGGCGAAGAATCAAAACTAAACAGAGGAAAGAAATCTGAAGCTTTTGCTCAGAAAACCAAACAAGTTAAGCAAGAAGGAAGAGGACCAATGATCTGCATGAAATGTGGTTCTCGTACACACAAGACAGAGCACTGCCCGAATGTTACCATTAAGGAAATTGCTCAGCAGTATCAGATAGAAGAGTCATCCTATGATTCTTTTAGTTCTTCTTCTACAGAAGAACTACACGCTCACATAGAGCAATATTTAGATTCTAGTTCTTCAGAGTGTTTATGTTCTAATCCTGAAGAATGTGCTTGTCATGCTCAATATGATTCTGATTCTGAATATTGATGATGATGATGATGATGATGGTTAACGTCCACTGAGACCAAATTGGTGTATCGAACCTACAATTTTCTTAATTTTTATTTGTCTGGCTCCTCGTCTTTCTTGGCGAGATTGGTGTTGTAGCTTTCTTTCTTTTCTCTACGGTCTTCCAACTTTCTTTGTCTTGCATCTCCTTCATCTCTTCTGGTTCTTGGGACATTGGTGTCTTAGCTTCGCGATCTATAGTCGGAGAAGTTTGGTTTAGGAGATCTGTTTTGCTGTTAAATGAAAATTTATTTTCTGCGGTATTCAAGTCCTCATAAATGTTGATTTGTTGGGGCGGGCTTTCTCCTTGCTTGCTTTGAGAGTTGTTTCTTTCTTCCTTGATTTCTTGTGACTCA
>APFE030429387.1:0-20278 GCA_000404065.3 Pinus taeda | reverse complement strand
CAGATGCGTGCATAGGTGGTTCTGGCATATTCCTCTGTTTCTGGGCACCTGCAGTAAAATTTCCCAATTGCATTTCCGATGGCTTTTAGCGAGGAGAGATTCCAGAGATGCAAGGGTAGGCTTGGCAATCTCACCCAAACTGGTGTTGAGGTTATCACTGCTGTAGAGGGATCGAATGATGGGTTCCATGGCTTCATGAATAGGCCTGATTTTTCCCAAAACCAAGGGCCGGAATTTAGAATACATTGTCTGCTTTCAGGATTTTCAAAATCTACTATAAAGAAACCTCTAGCACAGGGGTAGATATTAATTTCATCAGAAATGATAGGCTTCCATACCTCCGAGATCCAATTGTGGAGTGCTATCAGCCGCGGCCAAAAACCATTGAACCGACAAATTAGGGCACTTTCGGAGAACTTCAAGCTTCATCGAGTGAGTCCTGGGCCACTTGGATAGTGGGAGCTGGGGCTTCACTCACGATATGGGCAGGAGATTGCCCTCCAGAGGCGGATGAGCCACTAGTTATTTTTGCAAAGCTCGGAGCCATATTTTACGCAGATCTGCACCAGATCTATACACCCTCCGCAGAAACCCTTTGAACCGGATAATAGTAATACGATTATGCCAGGTATAATGTTGAGTATTTCTGCAAAAACCTTTTGCAGAAACCCTTCCCACGGGAGAAACGAATCAGACACCCTTCGCACGGGAGAGACCAAGGAATCAGACACCCTTCGCCTTCCACAGAAGATCTAGGGGCGATCGCACAAGAGGCGATCTGGAGCCGCAGAAGAAGAGGCGATCTGGAGCCGCAGAACCCGATCTGGAGCCGCAGAAGCCAGAAGAGGGGGCGATCTGGAGCCGCAGAACACCAATGTCGAGTGAAATTATGCAGCAGCGGTTGATTATGGATTAATCATCGAACCGCAGAAGAAGATCATCGAGCCGCAGAAGAAGAGGCGATTCTCTCAACGAGCCGCAGATTAATCCCCTTACGCGACGGATGGATGGATCAAATCAAGGTGAACTGTTTGGCACTCCAACCGAATTGGCGAATTTCCTTATTTTTTGCCTCAGTTCTCAAACTTTATGCATGGTCCAGCTTAAAGTCTGATCAATTTCAATATTTTACTTCATTAGCTTATAAGAATTTTTGAGTGCGCGTATGAACATTTAGTGAAGGTATCTTAATCTCACAGCCGAGCATAAATAAGTAGCTGTTTCTGATATTTTGAGTGTCTCTGTCAATAGTAACTCTGCCTTCGCCTTCCACAGAAGATCTGGGGGCGATCGCACAAGAGGCGATCTGGAGCCGCAGAAGAAAGGGAAAAGCGAATCTAGTGAAGAAAGGGAAAAGCCCAAGCCCCAGAAAGAAAAGGTCCTCATGGCAGCAACAGAAGAAGACGAGCTGAAAATACTATCCCAGATACGAGCCATGGAGGAAGGAGAAATGATGTAATAATTATATTTTTGAAATAAAATTATTATTATTATTTTGAATACATATAATTTAGTCTCTATGTTTTATTTTGGATATTAAATTAGTTTATCATCTAAAATATTACAATTTTGTTTATTAATTTTTATATTAGATTTAATTTGAAAAAAAAATATCACTTGATACATAAAATATTAAATTTTTCATTTTTTATGGTTTAATATCATAATTAAGGGTAAGTACTCTTGAAATAGTATTACTTAATCATATTCTTTATTTTTAATTGAAAACTCCTCCACAAAATATGTTTAAACTCCTGTGGGATTTGAAAGTAATTGGCTTTCATGCTCAATCATCTCATTTATCTTTAATTCAAATCTTATCCACACAATAGGTTTAAAGTCTCGCTAGACTTGAAAGGAATTGGTTTCCATGCTCAATCATCCCATTTATCTTTAGTTGAAACCTCACTCACACAATAGGTTGAATTCGTCTCCATACTTAATCATCTTTTTTATCTTCAATTGAAACTTTATGATACAATAAGTTTAACGTCTTGTCAAACTTGGAATGAATTTGCTTTCATGCTCAATCTTATCCTTTGTCTTTGATTGAAATCTCATAACACAATAGGTTTAGAGTCTCACTAGACTTAGAAGGAATTGACTTTCATGCTCCATCATCTCCTTTATCTTTAATTAAAACCCTAGTCACATAATAGGTTTAAAGTCTCATTGAACTTAGAAGGAATTGACTTTCATAATTAATTATCTCCTTTAACTTGGATAGAAAGTTCATGTTTAATTTTTTCTTAAACTTGAAAGGATTAGCTTTTATACCTAAACATCTTCTTTATCTTTAATTAAAAAGCTATCTATACAATATTTTACAAATTTTATTAAATTTCATACAACTTATAAATAAATAAATAAAGGAACAAACAAACAAATAACAAATCATAATTAATCACCTTCTTTACCTTTAATGAAACCACATCACACAATAGATTTAAAATTTAACTAAATTAACTTTAAAAAATACTTCCCTTTTTTCTTTAATAAAAATCTCATCCACACAATAGTTTAAAATCTCTTGGGTAGACTAAAATGGAATCATAACAATAAGTTAAAATTATGACTAGACATAGAAAGGAAATCCATAAAATAGTACAAAAGAAATCCATAAAATAATACAAAAGTTTGTGACTAGTGTTTAAGAACACCCATTCCATAAAATAATACAAAAGTTTGTGACTAGTGTTTAAGAACACCCATTCCATAAAATAATACAAAAGTTTGTGACTAGTGTTTAAGAACACCCATTTCAATATGAAAAGTTAACAATAAGTTAAAATCTCACTAGAATTGAAAGAAAATCCAAAAAATAGTACAAAGAAAATCCATAAAATAATACAAACCATTGTTACTTGTGTTTAAGAACACCCATATCAATATGAAAAGTTTTGCGCATTTCGAATTGTTATATTCAACGCTTCATAACACTTTAAATATTTAAATTATCTAATTAGATGTTTATTATGTTTTTAAAATTAATTAGTATATAAAAAGTTTTAAGTATTTAGATAAAATGGTTAAATATTTATTAGTTTATATTAATTTGAAGTATTATTAAATTTAAGGTTTAAATATATAAATATGTAATATTATTATGGAGTAGTTTTTGTAACAAAATAATTAATTGTTATTATTTTAAAATTAAAATTAAAATAAATTTTATTGTTTCTAATATTTAACATGTAAAACTTCTCAATGAGGATTGGAAGCATGAATGGGTAGGGTGTTGGGACAAGCTTGTCACCCCACCACTTCAAGCAATATTCATGCACGTGCATGTGAATGAATTTAACGTGGATGAAGGTGGTGGTTTTTACATATGGTCTAGTTTTTGCTACCAATAAGCTAAGGGAGAGGGTTAATAGTGATGAGTTATTACTCTCTCCAATGTAGGAAGGTCTATGACCATAAATTTATATTTTTGTTGAGAATCCATTATCCCATAGTCCTAGTGATTTTTCTCACCTCAACCTTAGTTTTAGATCAATCTGAAGACATTTCTGGAGCTTTGGTAGCGTTGTTTATCTCTCTGAGAATTTGTAGGAGAGTCCTTCTTGAGGTGGAGTCTTCTCAAAGTGGGTAGAACTAGCGCTTCATGACGGTGGTCTTTCATCTGCTTGTTGGTGGGTTGGTTGGGACTTTTATTTTCTATTCCACTGTTATTTTGGAGTATGCAGAGGTTCACTTCAGTTTCATCCTTCGTCCAAGGCAAGCGACTTTATTGGTGGTACTTTTTGTTTTCTCTATCTCGATCCCCCTTACTTTTGGAAGCTCAATTATGTCTTTTTTCATGGATAAATGTTCTATTGTTGTTACATTATGTGGCCAAGAAGGGTAGCATGAATTTTATTTCCTGAAGCTTTGTTTGGTAATATTTCTCATTCCCACTAGCTCCATTCGCTGCTCGCTCTTTATCTGCACACATGTTCTCAATTTTTTAGCTTTAGTGTAGCACTCTTTATATTCCTGCCTTGTTATTTGTCTTATATTTGTATCACTCCCCTAGTGTCTATATAATATGAGTACCCAACCTCAACATTGCATACGTAGCCCTAAAGGTGGACGAAGCAGACGCAAAGGTGAAGGTGGTCACAGAGTTTGGGAAATTTTCAACCTTTTATGCACTTTGGGAAATCCAAGAAAACTAATTTTAATTGAAAAACATGAACCAATAGTTTTGGACTATTGTATCAACTGAAACCTTCCTTGACTATTGTATAAAATCATGCTAACACCAACACAAAGGAAAATTACAAGGCTCTACTCTCTCTCTCATCCCAACCTGTTACTCTCATATGTAGGCAATCTAATCATTATAGAATATTCCATCTTCTCATCTATCCTTCAAACAACCATAACATTCTCTTACACTACCCTACAAAACAGAAGGAATATCTTCTCTTTCTTCACTCTAAAATCCCATAGGGGTCTTCTTCTTTTCTAGTGCTCTTCAATGCATACAAACAGAGTCTAACTATTGAATGTATTTTTGGAATAATCTAGGACAGAGAATACTTGGCCTTAAAATAGTAAATGAGAAACAATAATAGGAATACAACTTTGAAGGTTTTTTCTTAATTTATATTGGATATTTCAACTATGGTTTATCTCTCAAACAATCCCATTTTCTCTCGGGTGAATTTCCAATAGAAAGTTTCACTAATATTTATGTGCACTTACTAGCCATGATACGTAAGAATCTCTTACCATTTGTATCCATTGTTGTCACTCACTGCATTATGAGTTTTTAGTTGATCAAAGTTGCCAAAGATGCAGTCAAGTTTGAGGCCATATTACAGGCCACAAGAGCACTTAAAGCCAAATTTTAATCTTTCCATTTCATAGTTCTTGGAACGAGCTTTCCAACGGTACAAGGAAGTTCAAAAATGGATTTCTAGATTAAAAGATATGGCCTGTTAAGGTTCATAGGGTCTGTTGCCTTTTAAAGGGAAGGAGAGAAGGATATCGGAGGTTCGATGTTCATTGCAATTGCAAATTGACGGATTCTCAGAAGTAGTAACAAGGCATGCAGTGAAATCAGTGATTAGCTAATCGCTGATATCACAAATCGACTATCAGTGGGTCCAAAGCTCAATGAATCAGTGATCGATGGTGGGCAGTCCCAGATCTTGCAAGTCTCACATATCGGAAAATCGGCGATCGACAGGCCCAATGGGCCATCCTTTAAGGAATTGCGAGGAAGTGCCTATATAATATTAAATCATCGAGAAGGGCTGAAAACCTTTAACGAAGAAAATCAACGCAAAAATAGGGACATGCAAGCCTTTTTCTCTCTCCTCTAGGGGGCCACATGGGGTAATATCATTGGTCCTCATGGATCCACATGGCAGCGACATCGTCCTGGCATGGCAGTATAGAAGACAAGTGGCATGCATATTTGGAATTTTCAGGGGTCCTTTGGGGGCATTTATGGGTGACATGTGTCACCACTCATAGGGTGACACATGGCAATGATGACATCACCCATCACATTCGCATATCAACAATTGCACAAGTCAAGTCCCTCATTCGTTGTAGTCCCTCTAGGCTTGCGATTGCAATATCCGATTGCGATATCCGGGGGGATCCTCCCAGATGCGATATTTCGTGGGTTCTGTCTTATAAGGATTTCGTGTCTAGACAAGTTGGACAACGCTATGAAAGAATGTAAAGAGGTTTCTTCTCTCTATTGCGATATGCGATGCTTTTGGTGGGCTCAACCCCACAGATCGACGATCACAAGAGTCTAGAGGAAATATAAAGGGCAAGCATTGAAAATTGTTGATATGCGGGATTTTATATAACAAAGAAAAAAACCCTTCCGTAGGTAGTTCAATGGCTCTAGCACCCTCGGGTTAAGCACCTAGTTCTAGCCCCCGGTCATATGAAGAAATCATGGAAAGGAGCTAAGGAGGATCAAGACTTGTCTATTTCGCAACATTTCTTTAGCAAAAGGCCAACATTGAAAAGTCCTCCATATTTCCACCAAGAGAGCATCACCAGGAAGATCAGGGCATCGATAGTACAATGCAAGGCTTTAAAGTCCTAATGGGTTGGTAGCTGTGGCTTTAAGGGAAACAAGTGGCGCATTCAAAACTGACATGGGCTGATTCAGAAAATCCCATTGTGACACGAAATCAGGGTTGACCTTGACAGGAATGAAAAGAGGCTTGGTAGCTCAAGAGGATTCAATTTTCAGGCATGGCATCCCATAACAGAGAGAGGCGACGTACCGCCCAAGGATCCTTTGTTTCAATACTACGACATGAAGTCAATGGTGCCCACTCCCAACTTTAAATAATGAATGGCTCGAGCAGTAAAGGAAGAAATGACAGGAGCCGACTGAGCAGCACAAGAGACCATACGATGAGCCCACTGTAACCTGAAGCAGAAGAAATTACAAAGATGGGAACTAAGATAGTTTATTAATGCTTCTTTATTACTATTTACTTATTTGATGTTGTGCAATTTACCTCCTTTCAATGAGGCCATTAATTCCGTAATATTTTTGGGCCACAGAGCCATCCCCAGCTAAGACAACTAGTCAATCTGACAGTTGAGACTCGACTAAAGATATTTTTTGATGTAATGAATGTTCAATGCTCCTCCTCTATTGATAAATAGAAGGAAGCAAGATTTAACAAAGGTTCAGAAATTCTAAAGAAAAAGCTACATGTAATTTTCAGACTGTATGGCTTTGTAATAAAGTATTTTCAGAATATCAAGAAAATGGTGGTGATTCCCCATTCAAGTGTTATAGTATGTTATCCCTCTGTCAAACCCCATTTTATGTTCATGTTTCTTCTCTAAATTCATGCAATCATAGCTGCTAGAAATATTTCAAGATTACTCACGTATTCATTTGTATCAATATGTTAGTGTAAGTGTTTGTAACTACATCACATATTCATTTGTATCGACATCATTAATGCATTTGCCTATATGGATTATTGAAATTATATCTTTAAATCTGCGCTACATGAATCATATCATTTAGCCCCTCCTCCATCCATTATATCTACTTGTAACTCAAATAAGTGTAGGAATTCTTAAAGTTGCAAGCTCTATGTGTCAAGCATGGAATTCTTGATGATGTTAGCCCCATATGATGAGTTTCTCCTTCTCCTTATCCTCGATCATTACTCTACAAAATATTATTAAACTGCAAGTCCTAGAACTACTTAGCCTCCATTGTTTTATGCATATTCTGAGATTTGTATATGTGAATAAGTACCAAAAGATCATGTCTTACTACTTTAGGTGAATGAACCAACCCATTATAGATGCATATAGAATATAAGTGGGGTCTCCCTTTATTGAGAATCATTTGAGACACTCTAAATTTAGATGTGCCCATGCAATGATCTTGTAAGCAATCCAAGGTTGTCTCTGGGAGCTACAAAATCTTTTGGTGCCATTGTCGGGGAACGTATTAAAGGATTTTCCCCCTGGGATACGGAAAGTTGAGCACTCTTTGCGTAGGTGAACAAAGAGGTTCTGATTTCATTCATCATCACCTTAGCGACTCCACAAACCCCCATTATTATTTATCATCTTAGCTTTTAAAAGGCCTCACACTTGCTTAGATACATCTCAGCAGAAATCCCCATTCGTATCTGACCTGGAAAGATTAAATTTTAGGAAAGTCTGGAAAGAGAAAACTCCCCCTGCCTATGCTACCATCTCCCTAGCCTTTGAAGCTTCCTCATCTAGCTCTCATCCCGTTGTTACTCACTACTTAGGATTTGTTCCTAAGGCCCTGACATACCCTACATTCAGTCTAGCCACTCCTACCACTGTGTTTTTGGGACAAGTTCCTTAGTCTAGTCTCAATCCCCCTTCATTAATCCAGATGGCTCTTCCAGGTTTCTTCTTAAATAAATATGCACCTCTTAATTTACCTCAACCTCTAAGTGCAATGCCTCAAGACTACCTAAAGAATCTTCCTAGGTTCAATGGGGAAGATGATAACATGACAAAGAGACACATCCAAACCTTCAATGCCTTTGCTGAGAACCTAACCGTGGAATAGCTGGATGTGGTCATGATACTTTTTGTACAATCCCTTGATGGAGAGGCTAGAAAGTGGTTCAAAGCCCTACCCAGTGCCTCCATCACTACCTAGGAGGAAATTGAAAACTCTTTCACAGAGAAATGGGGTGAAAAGAGAAACCATGAGTGCCTCCTCATAGAGTTTAATGCCATAAAGAAGAAGCCAAAAGAGGATATCTCAGAATTTATAAGAAGGTTCAATAAGCAATACAATAACTTGTCAGCTGAGATAAATCCTCCTCCGGTTGTTGCTCGAGTAGCTTTTTTGGGCGCCTTTGAATCTGACTTTGGCTTTACTCTAAAGGAAACGAGGTCTCTCACTCTAGATCAACTCCAAGTAGATGCACTTAAGGTGGAAGCAAACTTTGCCTCAGCGGGAAAGTCAAGAGGAAAGAAAGAACCTACTAAGAATAAAAGAAGGAAAGAAGAGGCATCCTCCTCTGGTTGAGATAGAGAATCACCAAGCCCGAAGTGGGATGAGCTGGACAAGCTCATCAAGAGTTTATGACATAAGGTTGGAAAGCTTGAACTTGAGAACAAGATTCTCTCCAAGCAAAATTCTCAGTCAACAATCAAGGTTATAACCTGTAGTATAGAAGACCTCCATTGAAAATACTTCCAAGGGAAAGGAAGGAACACCTCGATCAGATCCCTCGTTTCCTTTAGAAATAATCGGATACATGGGAGATGCAAGGAAATTTGTTTTCTGCTTTTTATGAAGAAGAACATGAGAATATGGCTCACCAGGAAGCCAGTCACGACAGAGAAGCAACAACATAGGAGGAAGATATAGATTATTATTGAAAAAGACTGCAGATTTCATGCAATCACAACCACAATGTAAGTATAATCTAATATATTCAAAGAATATGTCAATAGAATAAGAGAAACAGGAGGGAACTGCTCCCCAAGCTATTCCTCTAGTACCAGACAAAGGGAAAGGTAAGCTAAATCCTGACCCTTCCAAGATAAAAGTCTTTGCAAATAAGGAAAGAAATAGTTTTGAGGGACACACAGAAAAGGAGGCACCTATTCTGTTGAAAACTGCCAGTGGGAAGGAAGAAGGAACAGAGCCAAGGGGTACAAAAAAAGTCCAACCCATATTAAATCTCCAGAAGGAGCTCGAAAAGGTAAAAATTCTTGTTCCTCTAATAGAGCTTCTAAAGAAACCTAATTATAAAGCTCAAGTCTCTCATTTCATGCATCCATCTACCTCAACACCAACTCATGATAGTTTAAACCTCCAAGAGGGGAGTCCAATGGTTGTTTTTGGAGTGCATGTGGAAGAGTTGGATCCTTATACTGCACCCTTCTACATGACCCTAGTAATGGTCTATGGAGAGTCTGAGTTGGTCGTAAGGCAGATCAGGAATCAATGCCAAGCCAAACACCCCAGACTAAGGACGTACCGGAATCAAGTGTGGTATCTAATTGATAGTTTCTTCCTGGCCTTTAATATCCAATTTCTGCCTAGGGAAGGAAACAGGATGGCTGACTGATGCAGGAGCATTTAGACCTAGCTAGCAATGTGAAGGTGTGATCACATTTTGTGGCTAACAAAGGGTTGGAAGATAAGAGGTCAATTAATTTTAGTTAATTTAAATGTATGTGAGTAGTTTATTTTCAAATTCTGAGTAGAAAAGGGAATAAGTGGTCAATGTCTATCTTAATAGAGAGGGTTAGATCTCTCGTATCTTCATTTATTCAAATAGTAATAATAAGCATATTTGTGTTATTATTAGAATAGGGGATAAAGATGTTAGCATAGGTGTGGATTAGACCCTTAGAATAGGGATTTGATTGTTGAGTTGATAATGATAGGAATTGAGTATCAATGTAGTTGGAGGGATTAATAAAAGAAAAAAAGGTAACTGATAGTATAAAGGGGTGCGAGAGAGAGAGAGAGAGTACGAGAGTGATGTAGGGTTCCAGGATTAATAAGGCAGAGGATTAAAACTATGTTTTAATCAAGCTGAAAGGGGTTGTGACTCTGTAATATGTCATTCTGTTGAGTATGAACGAAATAAGTTGTTATCCGATGCAAAGATTTTGTGACTGTGTGTTGATGATTTCAATTTCCAATTGTGTTGATTCTTGTTCATATAATTGATTCAAAAAATTTGTGTATCATATTTGTTATGATTTTGAGCCTTTCCGTATTATTACATGTTTACGCATCCTATTCAAAATCCACAGCGAATAGAGTATTGGGGTTTTCAAAATTGTAGTTCGGAACCTTAAATTATTATAATCTCTTTCCAGTTTAGCAGTTAAGATCTATTGGAATGGAGTCAGTAGAACGTTTCCTCATTGAAAAAACATCAAAATTGATATGAGAAATATATTTTTGAAGGAAAGTGGTTTTGATGTGGTGGTAAGTGGAATTTCGCATGGTGAAAAAGTGGTAAGCAGTTTGGTCTGAAGGCATGCGATAAATTGTGGAGGATCACCCTACCAAAAGTATAGAAGGAAGATACACCCGTTGAAGTCGATTCCAGCTTGCACTACATAGACGTGGGATGGATGACTCATACACATTTGAGTTTTAAAGTGCGTGATAATGTGCTGAATGATTCATTCGTGCAACCACACAATTAGATGTAAAGAGGGCAGTTTATCGGGTGGCCTAAAGGTTGTAAGTGGTATTCCAAAAACGGACCTGATATATTATAAAATTGACCTAATAGTCCAGTTAATCCTGACCATCAATTTGAAGAAGTCAAATCTGAGGATATCGCATGCTAACTCAACTCGGAGGAATATTTGAAAAACAGACCCGATGAGCTATCAATTGTAGTTTAATCTAGTTGGATTTCGGGTTGATCGTAACCGTTTGTTGTGAAGGGTATGATCCAACGGTGATCACGTGGGTTATTATTAGAATTGGGGAAGAGATTTGTAGCATCCTAGAGCAAGGAGTGCTCATATGGTTCCAGAGGAGAGAACCAGAGAAATGCTAACAGACTGAACTCAGAGGAGAAAATCTTGGTGAAGCATGTGTAGCACGAAGGGGACTTGTTACTGCAGAGGCTGATTGCAGCTCACAAGTTAAAGCTATTAGAGAGACAAGAAGCATAGGATGAGCACAATTAGAGCACAAAGGATACTGAGATTAGAATAGGGAAATAGGGAATCCTTTGGCGAACGTTTGGTAAGAATATTTATTTTGATGATTTTTACAGAGACTTGTTTGAATGTCCGAAGAACCACAAGGGATTGAAATTTCAAAGGAGAAGATGTTTTCCTTGCAGGCAGTGAAATTTCTATATTTGAAGTCAGTGCTTAGTAGTGTTTAAATGTAAGTTGATTGAATTATTGGTTTTGAATTTAAAGACAAATAGAAGAGTGGTTTGTTGTGGCATTGAATTCATTTAAATGGTTTGAAGAATTTTGTGGAAAATTGAAGAATGAATGAAGACTGTTTAAGTATCGTTAAAGACAATGATCTTGATGGTGAAGGAACAGTTAGACTGAAGACTGGATTTGATAGATCTGAAAGAAGAGCCACAACAAGGATTGAAATTTGGAATTTTTAGAAGTAAGACAAAATTTTCTTACAAAAATATTGTCAGAAGGAATTTGTAGTGTCTGTCATGAATTTTATAATATTGTTGAAGTTCAGAAAGAATCTAAATTGATCTTAAAAGCTGAAGTGTTCATTATGAAAAGTAAGATGGAATTAGTTTTAAGATATCTTTGAAGAAAATTGGAATGTTTGGAAGGACACTTGATGAATCCTGAGGTAAGATTATGTAGGCCAAGGGAAGCAGTAAAATTGTTGAAAGATAGCATGAGCTATAGCAGCATCATAGCACATGAGCTATGTTAAAGAAGATGAAGCAAGAAGAAATCTCAGATGAAGAAAAGGCGACAATACCCAATAGTAAAATGAAATTACTAAAGGTGAAAGGAAGTGAGCAATTGAAGATGCAGTAGCCAACATCTTTGGAAGCTTAGCCAGAGTGCTCAAGGGGAAGAAGAGGTTATAGTGTAGAGAACCTGGAAAAGAGAGGATACCAAAAGGATGATTTGGCATGTGTAACAACTAATAGACTTGTTACAGAAGAGAGAAGGGCTAGTTGCAGCTCATCAGTGAAAAAGGAAGGTTCACCAAAGGAAACAATGAATTTGACTATTTGTAGTCATAACGGGGGTTACAGACGAAAGTCATGGACAGAGAGAAAAGAGTGCCAAAGAAGCTAGACTCAAGAGAATGAGTAAGGAAGAAATTGAAATAGAGGTGGCTGAGATAATGAGAGAACTTAGTCGTTTGAAGAAGTTGTATTAAAAGGAATCAGAGAAGAATAGAAACAAGGATTTTATGTGGGAAAACGAGTTAAGTGGTCTGTCAGGGAATTATTTGCTGAGAAACTAATACTCCAAACAGTTGAGAATGAAAGAATAAAATACATTTGTGAACCAGAGAAAGGACCTCTCCTTGGGGAAGGAGACAGTGATGATAATGATGAAGAACTAGTCTATCTAGATTAGAATGAGAGGAATGTGCTGGTAGCATCTTCATAGACAAGAGAGTCTCATATTTTTGGGATTAATTATTTATGTGAATGTAAAATTGCAGGTATGCAGCCTAATAAATGTGAACCTGTGCATGAAAAGGTGAAAGAGGAAAAGGCAAGAAAAACACAAAAGGAGATGCATAAAGACTTTCAAGACTTCGATTGGTGGAGGAAATTAAAAGGTATGGCTGAACGGTTGTGTCTTCTCTTATTAAAAGCATATTGGATCATATTTGATTGAATTTTAGCATGGATAGAAGACCAATGGAAATTGGACACAGAAAAGGAAATAAATGCATTGCAGATTTGTGAAGTAAAGAGAAGAGAAGCTGACACAGAGAACTCATCTGAAAAAGTTAAGTCAAGGAAGACTTTGAAGGATCAAAGTCTTATCATAGAAGAGAGAAAGACATTATTGTATTACTTGGATATACTAAGTGATGGAGAGAATTGTGTTGGGCCGAAAGTTATTCTACAAATCTATGATGAAGTTGCCAAGCATAGTCAAGAAGTTGCAATCCAAGAGGTATTTTTCGATGAAAAGGAAATCAAAGATGTTAAGGAAGAATTTCTCAATAACTTAGTGCATTACCAGAATAGTTCAAAGAAGCAGGAAGATTTGATCATTGAGGCTTTAAATGAAGAGCGTTGTATTTTTGAAACTGATATGTTGTGTATGACTTCAGGTTTTACAGATAATGGACAACAATTGGACAATATGCTTATGCACGTTGATGAAGAAGTGATATTATTGGAAGAGATGGTTGAAATAGAAAGATATTTTGAGCATGTGTTTAATAATTTTGAGAATGATGGTATTGACAGGGAAATTGTCATGATTAATGAAGCTGAAGATAAACAAATGAAAGTTTGTGATTATAACCAGAATGAAGCATCTTCAGTAAAAAATCAAAATGAAATTATTATGGAAATTATGAAGGAATATATGATGATGTTGACAGATACAAAATTTCAGGGATTTTATGATTTAAAAAGTGATTATTTTTATGAATTTGTAAACCATGAATAAGCTTTGGAAATCTAGAATTTTGTTTCTGATATATATGAAGATGAAACAACATTATTTTATTGCAAAGAAAGTGAAAGGATACTACACAGTGATACACTCCAGGAGATTCTAGTTATTGAATTGTTGAATGATAGCCTTATGTCAAGACAAGGAACACTCCATAATAAACAGGAAAATACTGAAATGGAACTTGATGGCAGTTTCATAAACTTTTGCAGAAAGACATCATAAAGATTTGATAAAAGAATTAATTGTGGAGATTGAAAACCATAGTTATTTTAAAACTCATACTTATGAGGGAAATTCTATTTTATACAAGAAAAAGAAGCCATATGCAAGTGACATGCTTATTGAATATGAAGGAAGATTTAATTTGCTGGAAAAGTTATTAAGTGAACCAGAGGAAATGATCGTATTTCATAGCAATTAAAGGGACGTTGTAAAGTACAACCAAGAGGTTGTAAATGAAAGAGGTGAAGTACAATTGGGCAGAAATTTCATAATTTCTGTGGTAAGGGAGAATGTACAGCAGTCAGATGACAGTGGAGTTCATCTAAAAGAAAAGTGTGAAGAAGAAATTGAGAAATTGTGGATGATGAAGTCAATAAAGAAGAGAACCAGAAAAGAGAGGAAATTAACAAAAGAAATCTGCATCAACAAAGAAAGAGGACAACAACAACATAAGAATTGGAAACCTGGAAGGATTGAAGTAACAATGGCAGGAAAAATGAATTAGAAGCATGATGAAAGAGATGACAAGTTACAAAGTAAGGTCTGGGATTCTGGATGATTTAGCAGAAGAAACACATGACCAGGAGGTCATGAAAACTTTCAACTTAGGGAGTGTGATGCAAGAGCATTTAGACCTAGCTATCAATGTGACGGTGTGATCACATGTTGTGGCTAACAAAGGGTTGGAAGACAAGTGGTTAATTAATTTTAGTTAATTTAAATCTATGTGAGTAGTTTATTTTCAAATTCTGAGTAGAAAAGGGAATAAGTGGTCAATGTCTATCTTAATAGAGAGGGTTAGATCTCTCGCATCTCCATTTATGCAAATATTGTAATAATTAGCATATTTGTGTTATTATTAGAATAGGGGATAAAGCTTTTAGCATAGGTGTGGATTAGACCCTTAGAATAGGGATTTGATTTTTTAGTCGATAATAATAGGAATTGAGTATCAATGTAGTTGGAGGGATCAATAAAAGAAAAAAAGGTAACTGATAGTATAAAGGGGAGTGAGAGAGAGAGAGTACGGGAGTGATGTAGGGTTCCAAGATTAATAGGCAGAGGATTAAAACTATGTTTTAAACAAGCCGGAAGGGGTTGTGACTCTGTAATATGTCATTTTGCTGAGTATGAATGAAATAAGTTGTTATCCAATGCAAAGATTTTGTGACTGTGAGTATTGATGATTTCAATTTCCAATTGTGTTGGTTCTTGTTCATATAATTGATTTAGAAACCTTTTGTATCATATTTGTTATGATTTCGAGCCTTTTCATATTATTACCTGTTTACGCATCTTATTCAAAATCCACAGCAAATAGAGTATTGGGGTTTTCAAAATTGTAGTTTGGAACCTTAAACTACTGTAATGTCTTTCTAGTTTAGCAGTTAAGATCTATTGGAATGGAGTCGATAGAACATTTTTGTCGTCGACAAAACATCGAAATCGATACTAGAAATATATGTATGAAGATGTGGTTGTAAGCAGAATTTCGTGTGGTGTAAAAGTGGTAAGCAGTTTGGTCTGAAGGTATGCGATCAATTGTGGAGGATCACCCTAGCGGAAGTATAGAAGCCAGATACACCCGTTGAAGTTGATTCCAGCTTGCACTATGTAGAGGTGGGAGGGATGGCTCATACCCATTTGAGTTTTAAAGTGTGTGATAGTGTGTTGAATGATTGTTTCATGCAGCCACCCAAATATATGTAAAGAGGGCAGTTTATCGGGTGGCTTAAAGGCTGTAAGTGGTATTCCAAAAAAGGACCCGATATATTATAAAACTGAGTTAATAGCCCAGTTAATCCTAACCATCAATTTGAAGAAGTCAGATCTGACGGATATCGCATGCTAATTCAACTCAGAGGAATCTTTGAAAAACGAACCGGATGAGCTATCAACAATAGTTTAATCCAGTTGGATTCTGGGTTGATCGTAACTATTCGTTGTGAAGGGCACAATCTGACGGTGATCGCGTGGGTAAGGTGCACGTGAATTAATTCAGGAATCAGACCTGATAGGGTTATGAGATGTGGTTTTATCTTTTGGGTTCCGTGTCAAATTTTGGGTTTTGCCATATTTCGGTTAATTGAAGGAATTAAGCTATTTTAGCAAGATAGTGAAAGTGTACGTTTAAGATAGGTTTTATATTGTTTTGAGTTCCGATAAATCGATCAAGGTTTATTAAGTCAAATTAAATAGGGATTTAATTAGTTTAAGTTCAGATTTCTCTAAAGGGTGTAGTTTCACTTCATGAAGGAAGGATACGTGGACCATATCACATAAGTCCATGAGAGAATCTTAAAAAGATGTATTTTGACTGCATCACTGACTCCCTTGCTATAGCAATAAGCAGTTTTAGGACCCCACAAAATCCGCTCCTCAGATATAAGGTATAAGTCAGATACATACCTTCAATACCTGATAATGTCAAGCACTGGCAGGCATTCGAGGATGAAGAGCAAGTAAAAAGATTCATATAATTTGTTGGGGATTTCACACACTCCACCATCGATCAAGGAGAAGAAGAAATAAATCAAGAAGCCACTGCGTGAAAAGACATAGTGGCTGGGCGCAAAATTTTGCAACTGAAAGGGAACACCATCCCACGTGGAATGGTCTCATTGGAAAGGCCTTTTAATAAGGACGACATAGTCTCCAAACCAATGGTCCCAGAGATAGACGATCAAGTAGAAGATTGTAACATCGGATCAGAGGAGGAACCCCAAATGATCATGCTATAAAAAGGAATCCCCTAGCAATATAGACAAAGGTATTTAAATTTATTCAAAATTTGTAAGGATGCATTTGCTTGGTCTTATGAGGATTTTAAATCATTTGATACTAATATCATTTAACATAGGATTCCTTTGAAGAGTGGAATAAATCCATGTAAACAGAAACTCAGGCTGATAAATCCACTTTCACTCCCATCCATTAAAAAAGAGGTGAGAAAACTGCTACAGGCAAAGATCATAGTGCCTTTAAGGTACTCTGAATGGGTGGCCAACCTAGTCCCTGTCCAGAAAAGGAGCGGAGAAATAAGGCTATGTGTAGATTTTCAAAATCTAAATAGGGTGTTGCTGAAATACAACTACCCATTGCCTAAGATGGACCATATATTGCAGAAGGTGGTTGGCTCAACCAAAATTTCCATGATGGATGGGTTCTTTGGCTACAACCAAGTGGAATTCCATCCTGAGGATCAAAAGAAAATTGCTTTAACCACCCCGTGGGGAACTTTCATGTACACTCGCACACCCTTCAGTCTCATCAATGTAGGGGCCACATTTCAGAGAGCCATGGACATAGATTTCATAGGGGACCAAGACAAATTTGTGGTGGTTTATTTAGATGATATTACAATCTTTTCTAATACTGATGAAGAGCACATCCTCCATTTAAAGCTCACCTTTGAAAATGCAGGAGGTATGGTCTCTCTCTGAATCCTAAGAAATCTTTGTTTGCCTTGAGTGAGGGGAAGCTACTTAAACACATAGTAGCGCAGGAAGGGGTAAACGAGTCAAAGCCATCGACCATATTCCATTGCCCAGAAATAAGAAAGAGGTTCAAGTCTTTCTGGGGAGAATAAATTTCTTGAGGAGGTTCAAACCCAACTACGCAGAAATTTTCAAGCGTATTATGGACATTCTCAATAAGGAAAACGAAGTTAGGTGGAGCTCAGACTGCAGAGATTCTTTCATTAGAATTAAAGAAGCTTTGGTTGAAGACCCGATACTAGTTAGCCCTGACTATTTAGTGACCTTCTACATCTTTTCTTTCGCCTTTCCACATACTATTATTGCGGTGCTACTATAGAAAAATAATGAGGGTTATGAACAACCTATTTCCATCTTCAGCCAAGTCCAGAGAGATGTTAAGATGAAATATAATATATTGGAGAAACAAGCCTATGCACTAGTCAAGGCTCTGAAGGAATTTTGTATGTATGTGATACAATTGGAAATCACAGTGTTTGTCCCAACGAAAATAGTTAAGGACATCCAGGGGGAAGGAGACATCGAAGGAAATAGGGGTAGGTGGATAGAAAAAATACAAAATATGAGCTAGAAATAAATCCTACCAAGCTCATCAAAGGCCAGGGGTTGGCCAAGGTTTTATCCGAATCCAATTGCCAAGCTCTAGGAATAAATGTGATCAAAGAGGAAGAGCCAAGTGCCTTGACGCGAAGGATAAATCAGTTGGTCGAGCTTCATGAGAATAGCAAACAGGTAGGGGAAAAATTGTCAAATTACCAACAAAATATGAAATCCTTGTTTCACAAGAAGGATAAGGATCGACCTCTTCAATCAGGGGATATAGTTCTCCGTTGGGACGCTTGATGGAAGGCAAAGGAAAACATGGAAAATTTGATCTGCTATGGTTCGGCCCTTTCAAGATTGCAGAAGAAAGAGGAAATAACACATACATTTTTGAGAATCTAGATGGTGAATCTCTGGAACTGTCGGTAAATGTTCAATTCCTCAAACTTTATTTCTAAAACTAGAGGTACCTATCTCACACCCATTGTAAATATCGGTGTGTGTATTGTAATTGTTATATGTAATTTTCAATTTATGTTGAAAAATTCATTTTCACATAATTATAGTTTTTTTAAAATTGACTCCATTCTCAATGGAAGGAAAGCTACTAGTCTACAGGTTCTCAACATCTTGCCAGCAAGGCACTGTCCCCAGTTGGAGCCAATGTTGTCATTCACTATATTATGATTTTTCAGTTGATCAAAGTTTCCAAAGATGCAGTGAATTTTGAGGCCATATTCCAAGTCATAGGAGCACTTAAAGCCACATCAAAACCTCTCCATTGAATAGTTTTCGGAACGAGCTTTCCAACGATATAAGGAAGTCTGAAAATGGACTTTTGGATCAAAATATATGGCCTATTAAGGTTCAGAGGTTCTATTGCGTTTTAAAGGGAAGGAGAGAAGGATATTAGAGGTTCGGTGTTCATCGCAATTGCAAATCGGAGGCTTCTCTAAAGTAGCAAAATGGCATGCAGTGAAATCAACGATTATCCAATCGCCAATATCGCATATCGGCTATCAGTGGGTCCAGAGCTCAGTGAATCGGTGATCGATGTTTGGCAGTCCCGCATCCCGCAAGTCTCGCATGTTGGAAAATTAGCAATCGACAGGCCCAATGGGTCATCCTTTAAGCAATTGCAAGGAAGCGCTGATATAATGTTAAATCACTAGGGAGGGCCAAAAACCTTTAACGGAGAAAATCAATGCAAAAACAGGGATAGGCGAGCCTTTTTCTCTCTCCTCCAGGGGGCGACGTGGCAGAATATCATGATTCATTGGTCCTCATAGATCCACATGGCAGCTGACATCGTCTTGACATGGTAGTATGGAGGTGATGCGGCAGTATGGAGGACACGTGGCATGCACATTCAACATTTTTAGGGGTCCTTTTGTGGCATTTCTGGGTGACACATGTCACCACTCATAGGGTGGCAGGTGGCAGTGATGATGTCATCCATCACAATCACATATCGGCATCGCACAAGTCAAGTTCCTCATCCGTTGTAGTCCCTCTTGGCTTACGATTGTGATATGCGGGGGGGTCCTCCCGGATGCGATATTTCATGTGTTTTGTCTTATAAGGATTTCGCTTTCAGACAAGTCGGCCAGTGCTATGAAAGAAGGTAAAGAGGTTTCTTCTCCTGATTGTGATATACGATGCATTCGGTCGGCATGACCCCACAGATTGGCAACCAAAGGAGTATAAAGGAAATATAAGGGAAAGCATCGAAAATAGCCGAAATGCAGGATTTCATATAACAAAGGAAAAAGCACTCTGATAGGTAGTTCAATGGCTCTAGCACCCTTGGGTTAAGCACTCGGTTCCAACCCACAGTCATATGAAGAAATCACAAAAAGGGGCTAAGGAGGATTGGGACTTGTCTGTTTCGCAAAATTTCTTTAGCGAAATGCCAACATTGGAAAGTCCTCCATATTGCTGCCAAGAGAGCATCACCAGGCAAATCAGGGCGCTGATAGTACAATGCATGGCTTTAAAGGCATAATTTCCTTTTCAATTACAATAGGTGTCAAGCAGACATAGATTTATTTTCTTTTAAAGATAGATTAAATCTCTTTTTTCATAGATCTTTATCAGGGATTATATTTTCCTTCTTTCGTCTAAGCAATAGAAGATTTCTTTCAAATAGATTCTTTCTTGCAAATTGAGTAGTTTATTTTTCACTTGTAATTTAAAGATTCTTTTCTGAGTTTAAAATTGTAATTGCTTTCTAATGATTTCAATAATTTAGCAATTTGTTTATTTTCATTAATGTAAATTTCATTCACATAAAATTTTCCAAAAGACATTTAGATATTGAAGTTGTTGTTGTCGTTGTTGTTGTTGTTGTTGTTGTTGTTTTTTTTTTTTTTTTTTTTTTTTTTTTTTTTTTTTTT
>APFE030429384.1:0-56345 GCA_000404065.3 Pinus taeda | reverse complement strand
ACCTTCGACTAAAAACTAAAAACCAGGGAAAAAGCATAAATAAAGAGTGGCTTGATCCATCCAACAAATCTCCCACTAATCACGGAGATGACCCTTATATATGAAAATCACACGAAATTTGAGGAATGGAAATAATGTACCTCATACATATGTGGCATCATAATCTCCTAACTTAACTAAGAGTTCAGCAAGGTATTGAAGGCATTAGTTATCAATGGCATTGTGAAGAAGTGAAGAACTTGTGTAGCTATTAGTTGAAACTCTACATTAGGAAAAAAAGTCTCATTTGATTTTATCCATATACGTGGGCAAGTAATAGGTTTTGAGGATAATAAATTTTAATTTAAAAGTAAAAACATTGAGAATACCTGTTGAATTAGCTATGAGAGGCTTCAAAGTCGTTTGCTGAAAATCACTTTAGTACCCATTTTGTGCCTTTAAATTTTTATTTTTCACAAATGGGCAATACTTTCTCTTATAATGAAAGATTGTCCATATTTCTTTTATGACATAGTTATTTTGGTAAAAATGCTATGTATGGTTGGCATGTATTTTAAATGAAAACTAATTCACTTTTTTTTCCCATGGAAAAAGTCGTAATTTTCATTAGTAAGAGAAAATTACATTTTGTAGATGCAAAGCATATGCAATATGTGAGGCATTACCTGTCCAGTATAAGTTAACGATGATGAAGATGCTCCATATAGGGAGCAAACTGTTCAAAAACCAAAAAAATAAAGTCTCTTCAAAGAGAGAGTAAAGTTCAGCTTAGTTCTACATATATAGTGTCATGAAGAAAACATCAATATTTACATATATTCAAAAACTTCCTGACTCATATTGAACCATCCAGTTATGCCTCAAGGTCTACGAATGGTCTATTATAGTGCTGATAGATAACATCATCCTTCTCCTCATGGATCATCCAAATGCCATCATACCTGTGCGCTACCTCCCTAGATAGGAAATCGGACGCTGTGTTGCACTCCCTAAAAATGTGATGGCAAACAAAAGTGTCAAGTGTCAAAATGAGTCTGTGGATTTCATCCAAGATATGCCTCAATGTGTATGAATTGCAATTTGATTTTTTGTTTATCCAATTGCAGACTAATTTTGAGTCCCCGAAAAGTTGGAGGTTCGTGCACTGTTTGCTCAAAGCAAAATGGATGAGGAATTTGGTTTTTATGAGCTCTACATAAATATTAGTGCCTCTACCCAGTCCCATTTGGATTTTAAAGGTATGGGATTCTAATATATGAAGTATGGCTCCCCCCCATAGCCTATCTCCTGGGCCGATCCATCAAAGTATGCCCACGGAATAGAGGTGTTTATGGTTTCCGGGTTGATGTCCCTGTTGTGTTGTTGAGTGGTCTCTTCTGGAATGTAGTGGTGGTCAGCGAGTATTCTTGACAGCATGGAGGGCCAATGAGGAGCCTTCTGTTGGAATATGATGCGGTTCCTGGCTATCCATATAGCCCAGCATGTAAGTAAAGGCAGATTCCTCTCCTTTCCTGAGGTGGCCTTCCACCAGTTATTCTAGGCTTCTTTTATATTTGCACCATGCCACCGACATAATGTGGGGAACGATGTATGAATATTGTTCCATAGCACCTGTGTGATAGGGCAATCCACAAAAAGGTGATTATTGTCTTCACAACAATTCCTACAGAGGTGGCACCAAAAAGGTCCTAGGTAAGATCGCTTCATCAGGTTTGCACCAGTCGATGTTTTGTTGAAAAGTATTGACCACATTAGCAACCTAGTTCTAGGAGGCGCTTCGAGCTTCCACATCAGGTTCCACCAAGGCTCAATGGTTTGAGGTTTATATGGTTCCATCAATGCCAGATATCCTTCTTTGGGTGAATATGAGCCATGTTTGGCATATGCACCCCCTTCTATGATCCTGATATGGGCCTCCATCAGTGCAGTAATATAGTGGTGCCAGTGTTGTTGCCAGTGCAGTGGAATGTTTAAAGAGTTCCCCGATTTCCAGGCCTGTTGTGTCATGTTAGAACGGGCATTGTCGGCTATATGGCAGATGTGGTTGATGCCTTGCTCAACGAGGTGTGTTTTCAACTCCGTCGGTATCCTATGTGCATTGCCACAGCCAACCCAGGGGTCTTCCCCAATGCGAACTAGTGATCCAGATCGAATCCTCCAAGTTAGACCATTCCGAATAAGACTCATTGCGTTTGTAACAACGTTCCAAATGATGGAGATGTTTGAGGTGTTCCCTTGTGCTTATTTGTTCCAATCTAGAGTGTTGTAAGGGGAAATGTATTTGGAGACTGCTACCTTTGTCTATAGACTGCGAGTGTTGATCAATTGCCATCCTAGCTTTGCCGCCAACGCTTTGGAGAAGACATCCAGTATTTTAATCCCCCATCCTGCCCACTATTTGGACAGAACAAGGGTCTCCCATTTGGCCCATGCAAATATTCTCCCAGGTTGTTTCCCCTTCCATAAGAACCGACAGCAAATGTCTTGTAGTCTCGCCAGTGTCCCTCTAGGAATCCAAGCCAACGTCATCCAGTATATTGGTGTTGCTTCCAAAACAGCCTTGATCAGGATCAGTCTGCCGGCTCTTGACAAATATTTGTGGTACCATAAATTGAGTCGTTTTTCTACCTTGGTAATTAGCCAGGTCCAATCAGCAATTTTGTATCCATGAGGCTGAAGTCGATAACCAAGGTACCACAGACCTTCTTCTAGGGGAAGGAGAGTGAATGAAAATCTCCTAATCGCATACTGAATTTCATTTTGAGAGCATCTTGTAGCTGTAATAGTGGACTTTGCTTCATTTAGCACCATTCCCGTGGCCTTTTGAAATATTCCAAAAGCATTGTGTAGTGATGTTAAGTCTCCAATTCCCCCATTGAGGAAAATAAGTACATCATCGACGAAGAGAAGGTGTGTCAAGATACAAGTATCACTGCTCTTTATTCCTACAATCTGTCCTTGCATGTGTTCTTCTCCAATAAGTCTGCTAAGACCCTCCATGATAAGGAGAAATAAGAGGGGATAGTGGGCATCCCTACCTGAGCCCTCGTTCAGCATGAAAAAAAGGGGATGTCGATCCATTGATAAGTATGCTATATGTAACATTGGTTATACAGCGCATGATCCATTTAGTGAAGGTGTGGGGGAAACCCAAGTGTGTTAACAACATTCAGACATAGAACCAACTTACTCTGTCAAATGCTTTTGATAAATCAACCTTCATTAACATGCCTTTCAATTTTTTGAACTGTACAGTGTGAAGTAGTTCCTGAGCTGTGCCCATCGCCTCGTGAATCTCTCTGTTCTGTAGAAAGGCAAATTGTTCAGGGGAGATATGCGAGGACAGGATTCACCTTAAACAATTAGCAATAATCTTGGCATTGATTTTGTATATACAGTTACACAATGATATAAGCCTGAAATCGTCAAAGGTAGAGAGTTTATCAGCTTTGGGGATGAGGGCGATGAAGGTAGTGTTAAAGGCTTCAGACATCCTCCCATGCCTTCGATAGTCTTTTATGATCCTTAATAGCTCTACCCCTATGATGTCGAAAAATGCAATGTAAAATTCCACTGTCCAGCCATCCGGCCCTGGGCTCTTGTCCTTCTTGAGCCATTTTAAAGTTCCTTCAAGCTCATATAAAGTAACTTCTCTTGTAAATTCCATTTTTGCCTCCTGATCCACAAATCTAGGGAAGAGCTGGGCAGTGCACATCACTTCTGCCAGGGTGGCGATGGGGGGAGCCTTGTAAATGCCCTTAAAATGTGAGTTAGCCAGTGCTGCTAGCTCTCGAAAGGTTTGAATAGCTTGTCCATGCTCATTTTTTAATTCCCATATTGTATTGATCGCCTTCCTCCCGTCAGCAAATTTGTGGTAGAATTTGGTATTATCGTCCCCATCCTTAAGCCAAATTGCCCAACTCCGTAACCTCCAACTCTCTTCTCTATCCTTCAGGATTTGTGTCCTCTTGTGCATCAGCGAGGCTTATTATCCTTGTGTTCTTGGGTGGAAAAAATCCCTCCAATGTTCTCCTCGAATGTGTAGATTTCCTCCTCAGTTGTCTTGAGTATATGGCCTTCCAATGTTCTTTTCCTGTGAGCCCAGGTTTTGGATAGGGATTTCAGCTCCCTCAAGTTGTGGGCAAAGTCTTCTATAATATTCCTGCCAACCCCTGGTGGGTGAGCCTTCCAGTAGTCAACCACCATCCTCATAGAATCTGCATCCCTAAGCCAGGTGGAGTTAAATTTAAATGGGGCCTTTGGCTTATCAATGACATCATACAGTTCCAGATAGATGGTTTTGTGATCAGATAGTCCCCCAGATCCCACCCATTGTCTAATACGAGTGCCTCTATTGGCCAAAGATTCTTTGATTAGGAATCTATCAAGCCTTCTGGGAAGGCTAGCCTCGCCAATTCTATTGTTCCTCCAGGTGGGCTGGATCTTTGCAAAGGGAATGGCAATAAGATTATGGTCCTCAAGGAGATTTTTGAAAAATGCTAATAGCATATCCACCTATGCTTGATGGCCCCAAGACTTCGCAAACCCTATGGAAAAGTTTAGGTCCCCTCCCAAGATTAAGTTGTCTTGTTGGAGTATGGATGAATTTAGTAGTTTTCTCCAGAAATTGGCCCTCTCGTGACAAGGGTCGTATACATTGATAATTTTGTAATTAGCTTCGAGGGTGGATGAGTATATGTCAGCGCCCACGAATCCATATCCTCCCCATACTCTGTCCAACTTGATAGATCGATTGTTTATGCCCAAATCTACCCCTCCTTATCTTCCCGTGGCGTCCAGTGAATGAAATGACCATTCTGGTAACCATGTTTCAAGTAGAGGGGTAACAGTGCTAGCAGGGCCTAGGGTTTCTTGGAGAAAGAGTAGATCTACGGCTTCAAAGGCAATCAATCTTCTCATGGCTAATTTTGTCCCAGGGCTAGCCAACCCTAGACAGTTAAAGGAGAGAATCTTCATCGAGGGGGGGGTCGAGGGTTTGCTCTGCTCTGAGAACCCATTCTATAGTTTTTTGTTTTCCAGTGGCAATCTCCTCCCCTGCCAAATGTTTAGCTTTGGAGAGTGAGGAGGGGAGGCCCCGAGGTGGTTTAGGAAGCAAGGGGGTTGTGTCAATACCAAATCCTATGGCCTCAAAACCTCGTGAGCAAGTCCTCGAGCGTAGGGGGTATCGTGGTTCGGTGCTCATGGGAGGATCAAGGGGAGGATGCAAAGGGACCTTCGGGATGTGAGGCTGGGAGAGTAAACAGGAGGGGAGGACCTGATAGGGCAGTGTTGATTATTAGAGGATAACAGGTTTAAGCCCGGGGGCTGGTGAGAACCAGATGTTCGTGCAATGCAATGAGATGCGGCTGTAGTGAAAACATGGGATATAGTATGAGAGTGTGTAGATGTATCACTGAGAGATACAGTAGAAATAAAAGCAATGGAGAGTGTAGGAGTTGATATACCCATGGAAAATGCATCCCCTCTAGTCGCCCAAGCTCTCATCAAAGGTGGAGAGGGTGGCCAAAGTGGTGCTTTCCCACGCTTCTTCTTTGTCTCTTTCTCGTGTATCTTGCCTGCTTCCTCTGATGCTTGTTGTGGCTGCTCTTTTGCTTCCATTACTGACTGTTGCTAAGTCTAAGGGTTTGGTGCATCCATTTCCTTTTCATTTGACCTTTGGCCTGCCTTATTGTTCAGGGGGCAATCCCTGAATATGTGTCCCACCTTATGGCACCTTCGACATCTGTAAGGTACTCCTTCATCATCCAGAAGTTGTTTCCAGGAGTATGACCTCCATTGTATAGTGATGTGTTCCTGTAATCCCCCTTCGGTATCCATGTGCACCAATATCCTGGCATAAGCCATCATGTCCATGGATTGATAAGACTTGTCATACTCCAGATACATGCCTAGAGAATTCCCAATGCGTCAGAAGATGTCTTCAGACCAGAACTGTAGCGGGAGCCCCGGCAATCTAATCCATATTGGGCCAACCCCAATCTGCTCTGTTTTTGGGTCAAATAATGGAGTCCATCTCTTCATGAGGACAGGGGCATGCTTGAAGTGCCAAAATGAAGACAATACCCAATTCATGTGATCAAGTCTGGCGAACCTTAACGCAAACCAACCCCTCACAAAGGTTTGCACAAATGGTATGTCCACCAGGTGGTGTCCCCATACCTCAGAGGCCCATAACTTTAAACAGGTCACAAAGTAGTTCCGCCCTCGGATTCTTCTAACCAGTACTCTGTCTGCAAAGTCCATAGTATCCCCTAGTTGTATGTCCTCCCCAAGACCGAGTATGATATCTTCATCTTTTGTTCTATAGCGTCTGGATTTCTTGCGAGGCCGCATTTCGGCTGTTATATCCCTACGCCGGTCAGTGTTATCCCTAGAGTCGAGTGGTTCCTCAGGTGGAGGGGGAGGGTTCAAAGGAAGGGCATCCGATAAGGGTGGGATGTTCGAATAGTTGCCAGATAGGGGAGCAGATAAGTGCAGTGTGATCAAGGGTTCATAGACGGCGGTAATAGAGGAGCTGGGTAAAGGGTTGTTGACACCAGAGGACGATGGGTGAGAGGGTAGGTTAGCGCTGTTATCCGCAGGGTCAAGGTTAATGCAACCCGAGGCAAACCCTAGTGAGGATGGTGACAACGGGGCGGTGGAAAGGGTCGGCCAAGTCGGGGGGTCATTCGAAGGGCCCGAAAACAGAGGTAAACCAGCAATGGTATCTGTCAACATGCAGCTAAACAGGGTCATGCCTTCCGCAGTAACATGCGGGGTCGACCAAATAGAACCTTCCATCAGCGATTCTTCCGAGTAGTCAACGAGATCGAGGTCCATTATTGTCGGTTAGCACAGTGCACCAACTGCATGTGGGTAACCATAGAGGAAAGCAACGATTAGAGCGGGTAATAGTTGAAACAGAGACCTGAACACCGGGCGTGGAAGAGGTAGGGTTACAGCACACTGCGACTACAGTAAAAAACGCCCATTACGGTAGGAAAAACAAGGGGCAAGGTTGGGCGCCCATCGTTATTAAGAGTCCTAACATGTGTTCCTTCTGTCTGTTGCCACCTGCAGTGACCTGTACTACAAACACGAAACCCTAACCATATTCACCTGTGCGTCCCTTCTCCATCAATCCTCTTAAGAAAGCCAAAACTAATTCACTTATTCTAAAGTTAATTATTATTTTGTTTTTCAATCCAATAAAATATTTCTATTTGTCTAAGTTTTAATTTTTTTAATGGATTTATCTTTACTATACCACACATATTTCAATAGTCTCAAAGGCCTTAATCACTAGCCACATAAGATCTTAAAAACCTCATGTTGATACAATTGTCATCATATATACTAAAAACCTCATGTTGATACAATTGTCATCATATATACTAATTCTTCTACTTCGTGAAATAGAATAATAAGTCATTATGTATCGAAGTTTTATTGTATAGAGGGGATTTAGCCAAGCTTTATTACTTTTAACATTGTAAAATAGGTGAAAGTTTGATGTTATAGATAATGTTAAGTTTACTAACTAAATAATTAACTAGCACAGCCATATAAACCAACATAGATCCCTCTTAAATACGGATCTAACATGAGCCAAGAGGGATCCGCTGCATTATTTAAATGTTTTGTATAGTTATTTTATTTTTTTTTAAATTTGATTTTGGCAGACATTAGCAAATTTCAATTTTGATGACAGATGTACACCCTTACACATCATACTAGGTTGTAGAATATAATGGGTTGTAAAATAAACATCTCGACTCAATTAAATAGTGGATAAACCCTAATCTCAATCAAAATAATTATGTATCATTTGTAATGTTAAGAACTTATAATGCCAAAATAAAAGTGAAGATCCAAAATAAAACAATTTGGAAATACTTCATTTCATCTGTGTTAAATTATATATATATATATAGGATGAAAAATTTTCTCAAATTATTAAATTTAAACCCTCCATAATTTTTTATTCATCCATTACTTTTTATTTTTACAAAAATGAAACTTACGGAATTCGTACTATGAAATACACCACAGCACCTCTGGGCTTTACTTAATACTAATCATCGTAGTAGCTCAATTCTTTGCATATATATAGCATTTCATGTGTATAGGTTTCATTCTTTCGAATCGATCACTTTTCAACGCTTTATTCGGCAATATTTCTTCATCAGTTGATTCAGAGTCCACACTCTTCGCTCATGTATGGCATAATTCGACTAGGCTAAGGTACCATGAACTTGCATCCCCTTGCTTGGGATCGCTTTAGCAATTTCTCCATATTCTCGATCATCGTTGCTGGTCTTCAATATATTCCAGGGCATCCTACTGTTAGTGTCGAGAACAAATGACGCAGGCTTCCATACTAGAGATGGCTCCAAGGCTCGGAAAGAGTAAATTGATTCGCTGGCTTATATTCAGACACCGAAAAGGCATTGTAGGATTGTCAACTATATGCCCTTGTGGTCACTAGACCAGTCCTATTTTGTCAACACCCCAATAAGGCATCCATGAATAAACGTAATGAAGAGAATAAAAATATGAATATAAGATAGCAAAATCATGAATACGAATCAGGATTGCCTGAATTGTTAACCGCTAAGAACTAGTATATCAATGCTGTATCAGATACATGTTATTGACAATGTCATAGATTGGATCATATGGCAGAAACAGCCAAACCAATATAGAGATAGTCGAAACTAAAACATAGCCTTGACTATTGAACATTCTGAAAATATTGAAAATATTTTCAGAAAATGGTAACATTATGATACACTTACTGTACTAGTATTATTTTGTTCCCATGTTCTATCTACCTTGGAAGATAATGAGTGTACATAGGGAAATAATTTCTGAAGTTTTCAGTGAGTAAAAAAATTACAAAGGTCTATATGCATCTGAATTTGACTGGTAAGCCTCTTCAAAATGCAGTGGCTACTGCTCTACACATGACCTTTCATATCCCACTCAAATTTATGGTTCTCCTTGCTCTGTGGGCTAAACAGTGTTTAAATATAGTTATCTTAAACACAATGAATAATTTAAATCAGCTTAGATCCTTTTTCATTTTAGATCTGTCAAGTGCCAAGAGTGATCAAATCCCTTGTAATGCAAACCTTTTATCAATTTTGGAATGACAAAACATTTGCACCTCCAGGGATTAATCCATTGGCTGCTGCTCTACACATGACCCTTCATATCACACCTAAATTTTATGGCTGTCCTTGTTTAGTGGGCTCAACGGTACTTTAACACAACTATCTCAAAAGCATAATGAATATTTTAAATCAGCTTATAGATCCATCTTCACTGTGCATGTATCAAGTGACAAGAGTGATCTCCTTGTGGTGCAAACCTTTCATCAATTTCAGAATGACTAAAACATTTGCACCTCAAGGTATTGATCCATCGCAACACTTTATAGATCCAAAGTTGAGATAGATAAAGGTTAGTTAAGAAATAATCGAAATACACAAGCTTCATAAATATCTATACAAATTAGCACAACATAAATAGTGGTTTCTGTCCCGACATACATCCATTCCATAGGCTTTGCCTACTTTTGCTCCACTCCCATTAATCCAATAACATGATGGCAACAACGTGGTGCAAACCTTTCATCAAGTTTAGCACCTACAAAAGCTCTGTGTTATGAATAAATATATAGGAAATAATGTAAAATATTGTAAATGATAATAATCATAAATAATGACTAATTAATTAGTAATTAGTTTAAAGAGTCATGTCTAAATGAGACAAGGCTCTCCATGAAGAGACGCTTGGTATATAAGCAAGCTTCTTATTCTCATTGTATCATTAATCTTATTTACACATTTAATATATAATATTTGTATCATCATGGATATCTTTATATTCCAAACCTGCTAGAGTATTTAACATGAAGAACAAACTTCGTTCACTTCATTTGGTATCAGCAAAATTCTATGATTTGGCTGCTTCACTGTTGCACAGAACTCGTCCTCCGATCCAGGTCTTTGGCCATCAAAATCTATCAAATTCATTGCCATTGAAGCGTTTCGCTACGAGCTTTTGAGGGTCTCCAATTCGCCAATTGCCCTGTGGTACTGGCCATTAAAACACAAATTTTAAAAAAAAGTACATATATATATATATATATATATTTTAGGCAATTCGTTGGGTAGTTCCTAAAAAGCCATGGATGGAAAGGATCTGCCATATATGTGCGAATAGGAACATCGAGGATGAAAACCACTTCCTCTTAGATTACCCTGCGTACAACCACATTAGATCTCAATTTCACAATCTTTGTTACAATACTGACATTCCTATCCTTTTACAATGTCAAAATTATAGTGAGCTTAGGAGGCTTCTCTCCAAGCTTTTTGAGCATAGGAATAAAATCTTAAATCAAAATAAATAATTTGTTTCTTTAGGTCCGATAGACCAATGTTTGGTCTCGGTGGATGTTAACCATCATCATCATCACCATCATATACAAAAATATATATAAATAAATATAAAAAAACCAAAAGATATATCAGATATTTCAAAAGTGATTTCTCAAGAAGGTAAAATAGTATTACAAAATATGAAAAATGACACTGACAAAATCACTCTTGATAGAAATGAAGAAGTCTTACGAATTAAGGGATCATAATGAAAAATTACTAACACAAATTAAGAAGCTTAAAAGGACAAAAAAATCATTAACAAAGAAGTTAGAGCAACTTAATCAAGAAGTATCGGAATCCCTAGACATCAGTCCAGGTTGAAGATAAGGGAATTAACAATGAACCAGTCAATAGCAGAACTCAAGAATATGATCAATAAGTGAAAGGAAAAACATATTCACATGTTACAATCTAGACGATGAAAATTCCTAAAAACAATTATGTACCTAACTCAAAAACCGTAGTACCAGAAGGAGATCAAAAAATTTCCCCACACCTAATAAGGGAAAGTCAAACCAAAAAGGTTCCCTATCAATATCCGAATCACGAGAGTAGACAACTCAATCAAGCTACGTATATGTACCATTCAGAACATAAACAACACGCTGATTTTTCGAAGAATATTGAAATAACCTCAATCTAGTCCTACGATGACAATTCGTTACAAAGTACCAGTGATCAGAGTATTCCACATAGGATTTATCTAGGATGGTCTAATCCCTTCTCAGTACAACAATTTTTTTTGTCACTTAGAAGATCATATCAACTTGTATCGGCGAAGATGATTGTTCCAAGATGAGAAAACATTCGAACCCAAAGAAGAGATCAAGCCTTTTTTATCGACAAGCTTTGAGGACAAAGCTTTTTGAGGAAAAAGGAAATGTTATGAATAAATATATACGAAATAATGTAAAATATTGTAAATGATAATAATCATAAATAATGATTAGTTAATTAGTAATTAGGTTGAAGAGTCATGTCTAAATAAGACATGAGACATGACTCTCCATGAAGAGACCCCTGGTTGGTATATAAGCAAGCCTCTCATTCTCATTGTATCATCAATCTTATTCACACATTTAATATATGATATTTGTATCCTCATGAATATATTTATATTCCAAGTCTTCTGGAGTATTTAACGTGAAGGACGAACTTTGTTCACTTTAGTCTGCACCTCAAGAGATTGATCTATTTCTGCACTTTATAGATCTGGAGTTAAGATGAATATACATTGGTTAGCAAAATTTTGGAATGCAAAAAAAATTATAACTTTATATACAAATTAATGTTAGGATATTCCGACACATAGGAATAGTTAAGTATAACTTGGTCTAGTATAGAGCTAGGTAAAGTGTGTTTCTTTACTATGTACATTTGTAACTTACAATCCGACGATCACAATATGTAATGATCTGACTGTTCATTCTCTCTTCGGTATTACCGACACTTGATCTGTGGCTTAACACCCGATTGGTTCCCATGATTTCTATTAAATCGCAATTGGAGGGTCATTTGTAGGTTAACCGTTCACGAGAGAAGCTTATGTAAATTTTCATTTCTTTTATTAATAAATTGCTTGAATGTGGCCGTCGTTGCGCGAGGTCGTGGACTTGTTTCCCTCTTTTGAGGGTTTTAACCACGTCAAAAATACTAAATTGTGTATTGATCTTGATTGCTGTTGTTGAGCGTGTCCTTTGGTGTTCTGTCTGAGGAACTTACCCTATAAATTCCTACATGGTATCAGAGCTATTTGAGGGCCGCGTCCATTGGTGATCCAAATCTGAAGCCGGTACAACTGCATCCCACTGCCATCTCCTAAATCTGCTGTTTCTAACTGCTTTCAGGCCAAGAGGACTGCTCTGTTATTTTAGAAGCATCTGTTCCAGTGAGGAACCCCTTTCGTTTCACGCGAAAAGGTTTCTGGTAGCCCTAGCTGCATCATTTTTAAGATCTGGAGGTATATAGTGTTTATTTGCAGTTTACAGTTATTTTCTCTCTGTTTATTGTAGTTTCAGTTTATTTAGCTCTTTTTTCTTACCAGATCTATACCTTTCATTTCTGCGTATGCTCTTTCCCCTGCGACTCTGTGTAATTTGGGCAAATCAGAAACAGAAAGGAAGGATTTTTCTCATGCGTATGCTCTTTTCCGCTGCGCCTTAGTGTGATCTCAGAAAATCAGAAACATTGAGGAAAATATTTAGTTTCCGGGTAAAACTAACTTTAAGCCGTAAGGTTTGTTTTTTTTGCATATCCGTGTTGGGTTTTGTATTTTTGTTTTGTAGGAAGAAAAAGAGCTTTCTTAAGTAAGCACACAATCCAAAGCTTCAACCTCCCCCCCCACTCTCTCACTCTCTCTCTCTCAAACTTTTTGTTTAACTCACTTGGTTCAAAGCTAATTTATGAGAGTAGATGTCTTGGGTTCAAATCTCTTTTTTGTTGAAAAATGGGTGTTTTTTTCATTTCCGCACATTCCTGCACTTCGTTGGCACCTTCATCAACTTTTTTTCGAAAAGCCATAACTTCTTCATCCGGAAGCCGTTTTCAGAGCCGTTTTTTTTTAATCAGCGTAATTTTTCGAGATCTTTCCATTGGAACACTTAGTTTCAGCGTATATAGCTTTAGTTTCTGTTAAAATGGAAAGTCCATGCCAAGTTATTCTTGACAGCACCAACTACTTCCAATGGTGGTCCTACATTGTGGATTTACTTAGAAGTAAAGGTCTTTACAGAATAGCCTCAGGCTAAAAAACCAAACCGAAAGATGAAGATAAAGCAGCTAAATGGGAAAATAGACAAGATCAAGCACGTGGGTTGATAGAGATGTCTATCTCTCCCGATCATAGATTCCATATTGCAGAACTTGATAGTCCTGATGAAGCAATGAAGCAGATTACTAAAGTTTTTGGAATCAAAAAAGAACTTAGAGCCCATCAACTTGAAAATGAGTTGCTTACATTGGACCCCAATAATTTTTCTTGCATTGAAGATTTTTTGTCCAAGTTCAAGACCCTTAGACTTCTCTTGGAAGGTGTTAAGGTTAAGAAAGAAGATAGTGACCTTATTTATTCCATCCTTACTAAGTTGGGTCCAGCCTACTCTGTATTTGTTTCCACCTTCCATTCTACAAGGGAAGCTTTCATTTGTCAAGGAACAGACTACAAGGCCCCTTCCTTTGACTCTTTTTGTGCTTCTTTATAAGAGAACAAGAAAAACTCTTACACCTTGGTCTTCTTAATCTTGGAAACTCTTCTAAGAAAGCGTTAATTTCCCAGCAGCAACCAAACTCAAGGAATCCTAAGAAGTCATATCCTAAAAAGAATGGTCCTAAACCAAACAAGGGTCCTAAGCAATTTCAGCCTCAAAATGAAAAATCATTTCACCAGAATGATAAGGCAAATAAAAACAAAGGCAAGAAGACTGATAGACATTGCAACTTTTGTAATCGAGATGGCCACTTAGAATCTAAATGCTTTAAGAAGATGGAAGCCTTGGAAGCAGCAATGAAGAAGCATAACATCCATTTGGAGCACTCTTCAAATTCATCTTCAGGAATGGCACTTTCTGCATGTGGTTGTCAAGCATCTCGGTCTGGCTATGCATTAAATGTCTCTTCTTCCTCTCATTCTCATGAATGGCTCATTGATTCTGGAGCTTCTTATCACATGGCCAAAAATAAAGCCATGTTTTCTTCTTTAAATGATTGTAACACCAAAAATATATATGTTGGTGATAATAGATCTCTTAGTGTTGTAGGGACTGGAACTGTTCATATAGACAATGGTCAATTTAATGATGTATTATGTGTTCCAACCTTATCCTCCAACCTTCTATCTGTATATCAGATAACTCATTCAGGTGAAGGTAAAAATCGTTGAATTTTCACCTCACGATGTTGTAATTAAGGACCTAAAGGATCCTAGACAGATTTTAGCCACTGGCATTGCTGATGATTCCACAAGGTTGTATAAGTTTCACAATTTTGGGTCATCAAATCTTCCCTCAGTATTTGTTGCTCATAATGATGAAGTGAGCAAACTTTGGCATGAGCGATTTGGTCACTTAACTATCGCTCTCTTCAGAACCTATGTAAAGAAAATATGGTGACAGGTCTTCCCATGGTATCTTGCAGAGATGGTGTTTGTTCCGGATGTGTACTCGGAAAACATCATCGGGACAGCTTTGAAAAACGTGCCTCTTGGCACACCTCGGCCCCTCTACAGCTTGTGCATAGTGATTTAGTGGTCCGACTTCCAGTGTTTCCTTCTCTGGCTACAAATATTTCTTAACTTTCATTGAGATTTCTCCCAGATGCACTTGGGTATATTCTTAACTCAAGAGTGAAGTATTAACAATTCTTGGCCTTTAAGGCCTTTGTTGAAAAATAATCTGGACATCAAATTCTTAAGCTAAGATCAGATAATGGCGGAGAATATGTTAAAAACGACTTCATCAAATTTTGCACTGAGCATGGAATCCAAATGCAACATACTGTTCCATATACTCCACAACAAAATGGTGTAGCTGAAAGGAAGAATCGCACCTTAAAGGAAATTGCTAATTGTATGCTTCAATCTAAAGAACTTAGTCTTAACTATTGGGCAGAAGCAATTAACTGTGAAAATTACATATTAAATCGCACTCCTACTAAGGCTTTAAAGAATATCACTCCAAAAGAAGCAGGGAACTCTATTAAACTAGATGTGAGTCACTTTCGTGTTTTTTGAAGTGAAGCATGGACCCATATTTCAGATGACAAACGTAAAGCTTTAGAACCTAAGAGTGAAAAATGTATCTTTGTTGGATATTCTAAAGATGTCAAAGGATATAGGCTTATTCCATTTAAGTCCAAAAATGTTATCATTAGAAGAGATGTAAATTTTGATGAAAATAAATCGGCATACGAGCCTAGTTCGGCGCGTGTTCCACCTCTCTCTATCTCTTCTACTTTTGAAAATATTTCTTCTTCAGATGATGAAAGTGAGGATGACAATCCTCCCCCACCTTCTCAGGAGCCTCCTTCAGCTCCTTCACTTCCAAAATGGGTCCAAGCTACTCGAGATGCAGTAGGTGATCTTGCTGGTGATCCTACAAATCAGCGCCGTACCCGTTCTCAGTTTGAAAGAGCCTCTTCTTTACTGGCTCAAGTGTCAGCAAATTATGATCCTGACACCTTTGCAGAAGCTTCAGGCCATCCAGATTGGGACGAAGCTATGATTGAAGAATATCGTTCATTATTGGAAAACGATACATGGGATCTTGTTTCTCTACCAAAGGGACGAAAACTTGTTAGATGCAAATGGGTTTACAGAACCAAGTATGGACCAAATGGGAAAGTTGATAAACATAAAACTAGACTTGTTGCCAAGGGCTTTTCACAAGTTGAGGGCATTGATTATACTGAAACCTTCTCCCCTGTTGCCAAAATGAACTCTGTCCGCCTTGTTCTTTCCCTTGTTGCCTTGTTTAAATGGGAAGTCCATCAGATGGATGTTAAATCCACCTTCTTGCATGGGGACTTGCATGAAGAAATCTACATGGAACAACCTATTGGGTTTATACAAACAGACTCTAGCCTTGTATGTCAGCTTAAGAAATCCCTTTATGGTCTCAAGCAAGCTCCTCGGGCTTGGTATGCAAAAATGGATAGCTTTCTTTTAGAATCTCGCTTTTCTAGGTGTCATCCTGACAATACTATCTACACCAGAAAGTGGGCAAGTCTCTTATCATTCTTGTTCTTTATGTTGATGATCTTATCCTCATTGGTAGTGATCCCAACCTTATTAACCATGTGAAGTCCAGCCTTAAAAAGAAGTTTGAAATGACAGACTTAGGACATTTACATTATTTTATCGGTCTTCAAGTCTTGCAATCCAAGGAAGGTATTTTCCTCTCCGAATCCAAGTATGCCTGTGATCTTCTATGTTTTTTTCACATGGAAGATTGTAAGCCAGCTCCTTCTCCCTTTCAGTCTGGAGTCAAACTTTCAGTCACTTGTTCTTCCCCTGAAGTTGATGCTACCTTATACCGTCAACTTGTAGGAAAACTTTTGTATCTGACCCATACTCGTCCTGATCTTTCCTTTGTTGTTGGTCTTGTTGCTCGGTTTATGCAAACCCCATGTGAAAGTCATTGGAAAGCAGCTAAACGAATACTTCGTTATGTTTGAGGTACAGTTCAGTTTGGCATTCATTACAGTGCTGAAGCATCTCCTCTGTTGGTTGGTTTCACTGATTTCGATTGGGCTGGTGACCCTGATGATCGGAAGTCTACTGCTGGTTATGTGTTCACTCTTGGTTCAGGACTTATTACATGGGCTTGCAAGAAACAAGGTGCCATTTCTCTTTCTTCAGCAGAAGCAGAGTATCGTGGTGCTGTAGAAGCTAGTAAGGAAGCCTTGTGGCTTCTTCAGATCCTATCAGAGTTTGGCTTTCAACAGCAGCATCCGACTACACTTTGGTGTGATAATCAAAGTGTCGTTCAACTATGCAAAGACCAGTCCAGCATCAGTGTAGCAAACACATTGAACTACACATGCACTTCATCAGAAAAGCTCATTCATGACCATGTTCTTGAAGTGCAATATTGTTCAACAGATGATCAAGTTGCAGACATCTTTACAAAGGCTCTCACAGAGGCGAAGTTTACTAAACTTCGATTTTTGGTTGGAGTTCAGGAAGTTGTCACTAAGGGGGATAGGCTCTAGTGCCTCCTTCCTTTCCTATTGTGCATATTGTAAATCCTTCAATCTATCCCAAGTTGTCTTAGGGGGATGTTAGGGATATTCCGGCAATAGGTAGTTAGTATTAAACTTGGTCTAGTATAAAAGTTAGGTAAAGTGTGTTTCTTTACCATTGTACATTTTGTAACTTACAATCCGACGGTCACGATATGTAGTGATCCGACGGTTCATTCTCTCCTCGGTATTACCGACACTTGATCCGTGGCTTGACACCCGATTGGTCCATGAATTCTATTTAAAGCGCATGGAGGGTCATTTGTAGGTTAACCGTGCATGAGAGAAGCTTATGTAAATTTTCATTCTTTTATTAATAAATTGCCTATAGTGGCCACGTTGGCACAGACCGTGGACTGTTTCCCTCTTTGAGGGTTTTAACCACGTCAAATACTGGTGTATTGATCTGTGATCTGTTTATGAGCGGTGTCCTTTTTGTTTTCTGTCTGAGGAACTTACCCTGTAAATTCTTACACACACCTATATACCTTTCCTTTCTCCTCACCACTAAATCCCAGTGCCTATACAAAGGAACAATCGCCCTAGATACAAAGCCCTTGAGTTCTCTGCATATGAAATTTTAAATTAATATGCATAATGGTTTCATGCTATTTTTTAATAGAAAAACCAAGCATGTATCTAGGAGGAAATCATGAAAAAACCCAATGGTTGAATATTTTGACAAAGTGGAACCTAATAATCAATTGATCATGAGTTCTAGGTATTTCTCATTTTGTTGATAAAATTATCATGTCTCCATGGTTAAAATTTCATCAGATGTTTCAAAGAGAGAATCTACTCTCACATGAACCAGACTCAAAATAATATGGGGTTGATAATAGGTATAAATCAAAAGAGGAATAATCTACTACATGTTTTCTGATAGACAACCCTAAACAATCTGATAAACATAAGGAAAGATTAGGCCAAGAAATAAGAAGCAAGGAATTATGGGATGTGTTGCATATGAAGAGTTTTCATTTAATGTATTCAATTGCTAAGCTCATTGAAGATAATTGAAACAACATCTTGCATACCTTTCTAATCAACAAACAATGGTAAATCCATTCCAAGCCATGTTAAAAAGGAATGTCCTAGTCATCTCCGAAGCCACATTAGAATTCCATGTCATCATGGAGAGTGCACTATAGAATAGATTCATAATGATTACATCATACTATAAATTCTAGGTAGCACATATTCAAGGCATTAAGGAACTCTAAATATTAGACTAGGACAAATTTATGGCTAATTTATGAGAGTTTTAAATATTTTCCTTTAATGTATTGGTAAACTATGGGAACTTTAAGAGTTTTAACTAACCCTAGAGAAGCTCAATAGTCACAAGGGGAAGTTACTAACTTAGCCTATAAATATTATAAAGCTCTTAGTATGAGGCGTGGAACATTTTTCAATTTATTTTATATACCTATAGACCATAACTAGGAACCTAGTGCTTATGTAGTCATTGTTTTAATATTAAGAAACCCTAAAGGCCATTGGTAGAGTTATATTTTGCATGCACATTTTCCTTGTTTCTGGCTATTCTTGAACTATTCATGTATGTGTGTACTCTATGGGATATATATTGCTAAATTATGGACTATTATGTGAATTAGATTTTTTCTCTCACATACTTACTATTTCCAGTTTTATAGCTTTCAATTTATGAGCACTTATTAAATGAACATAATTACTATTTTGGAGTTGTTTTAGTAAATGAATCATCTATCTTCATCTTGAATCTTAGATAACTATTTACTTGACTTTGCAGTCATTTGTTTACTAGCTCATTGCTTCCTACTTCTTTATCTTCCACCACTAGCTAGCTTATTGTTTTTCATCTTAGTGCCTTATTTATTTTTAGTTTAGAATTTGCATTCCCCTATTGTAATAATTGTACAAATATCATAGAGTTATTGAAAATCAAGAATTCTTACTGGGCTATAATCCAGATGGGTCTCTTATCCAAAATGGTATGAGATCTAATTAGGAACTCATACCAACAATAACCTATTGACAGTGCTGGAAGTTCACTAACACAAGGGGTTTCCCGAATATGAAGTCCCTACTAGACCTCACACCATTCAAATTAGGAGCCCCAACTAGGAAATAAGGCCAGTTATTATTATTCTTATGGATTTTCCTTGGCTAAAATTATCAATATAAGAAATTATACAAACAATCTTTGAAACAAGCAAGTAAGTTGACATTGTGAGGCATACAATTGCAATGTATATAAGGTACTTTCACGGAAGTGAAAAGAGAGAGTGAGCCTCTAGAATAAAATTCATAGTACCATCTAAAAGAAACACACAAGGGCATGGAAACGATCGTTAGTTACCCTGCAAAGTAGTTCACAATATAAAAACGATCATAAAATAAAGTAACAATGCACATTAAACAAGATGCATACCAAATCCAATGAAATGGTTCATTTTCATTAGTATGTGTTAATATAAACATACACCACAGACAATGAAAGAATAGTCTCACAATAATTTGTGACATATGCATGAAAGTGAAACATCTCCAAGAGCTTCATATATTGAGTGAAAGTCCCAATATACACAATTACAATGTTGCGACACTAGCCCCAATAATGGAACATTAAGTCACTACTTTCTTCTCCAAAGAAATATCTTCTCTCCTATGCAAGATAGAGAAGCCAAGGTGAAAGTCCAAAAGTTCCTTTTCTTGGGCTATGAGGGTGTATTTATAACAAATGGGGTGACTCTCCACCTCCCATGTGACTCTTTACTTCCCTCATGCCTCTTGAGATCCTACTATGACTTTTCAAATTCCTCTGTGGACTTTGAGCTTCTACATGACTTTAGAACTTTGTAGTGACATTTCACATTACATGTGGGACCCTTGGGTTTCCACACATTTTACATTTTCTCATTTTTTGGAAATTACATAATTTTATTCCACAAGTTATGTGGAAAAATACATTGACACATATGACTTTGTAATGACAATTTGAGAAGCCATGACTTGGAAATAATAACATAAGACTTCATTTCATCAACGCCAACTTCTTCTCCTTGTTTCTATGACTTGAATTCTTCATGATGGATTCTTGTCGGTACTCCATATTGACCCTCCAAAGGGCCTAAATGAGTATTGGAACCTTCCAACATGAGTTTGCATATCTCTATCTTGGTACAATATTCCTTCATGTCCTTCATGATGGTTTTTTCCTTTTGCTCCTTCGAAAATTCTCTCTTCTAGCCTCTCCTTGATGAATTTCTTGAACATCACCTTTCCATGTTGAAATGATAACACCTGAAAATTAAATCCACTCATGATAATCCAACATCAATCCAAAAACCACCTATTCTACCTTTGCTTACTCATAAAATATGTTGACTATGTAAGGGCTTTGAGAGAAATTAGCTAAAAATTGTGCAGTTGAGGACTGTGGGGATTTAGGGATAACCACATTGTCCTCTAGAACAATCCAATACACAATAAGGGAAGGTTTATTAAGATTATGCATAGTGATTAAGTCCATGAGTAAAGGTGGTACTCTTGTTGACTGAGGATGTGCATTGCTTAGGGAACATGAGGAATAAATGGCATATTTTAGCTTCACAGGGACTAAGGGATGACCTCACTATCAACTGTATTTGCACAATGCATAGTAAGAGGCAAGACAAGAAACCGTATTGTGTAGTGAGGGTTTCAATAAAAAAAAGAGACAAGACTCGCCACTGTAACTATGAAATGCACAGTGATTGAGGAACAAACTCCAAGGATTATGCAATTGATGGTTACACTAACCTAGAGGTGACCTATTGCCCAATAGAACTGTGCAATGTCTAGTATGAGGCTCACTAGATGAAGGGATTGGTTGGTGTAAGCAGCTGAAGGTTGAGTCACTGCACCCTGAGGATGATCACTTTACCATGAAGGGGAAAGATCCTTGGTGTTGTGCAATTATCTTCAGAAGTGATTAGGAGGAGGATCCAATATCCACTATAACTGCAGAATGTGCAATGGAGGCAAGAAAGATTCAGCCTTGGGCGCAATTTGCAAGGGTGAGCAGGCAGAGACTAATGGATTGTAGTTCAAGATTACATAATGTGATTGTGGAAGAGGCTGCCCTTAGGATGGCACAACATGCAATTGTAAGAGGTAATAGATGAATCCTTGCTAAATAATAATGCACAATGTGCTCATCAAGTAGCTAGGAATTTAGGTATGCAAAATGTGAAGACAAGGGAAAGCCTAAAAATGGCTAAGTGTTGAATTAATGGAATAAGAGAGAACATGTGATAGACCAGTTCCAAAACAAATTCACACACATGTATACCATTAAAAAATATGAGAGAATACACAATACTCAAGTTCCACATGCATACCTTGAAATGACAACAAAGCAACACTTATTTCAAAGTGCGATAGTTGAAATGTAGCTTTGTGACACTTGGTATACAACTTACGACACGAGTGTTTACTACAACCAAAGAGTACATAAGCTGTGGGGGAGTGTTTAGCACATATTATTATGATATATAAGATCAAATAATGTAGAAGAGAGTACTAGAGCTTCCCCTACTGGTGGGCAAAAGTGCGACACATGCAGGAGTGAAAATAATCAAAAACAACACTTGTGATAATAAGAATAGGTGAAAACAACACTTGCAAGAGCTAAAGAGAGTGAAAGAAACACATGCGAAAGATAAATAAAGAAAATAAGAACTTGTGAAAGTAAAAACAAGCTAAAATAATAGTCACAAAAGTGAAAGCGACACTTATGAAAGAAAAATTGTGCAAAAGCGATAGTTGAGAAAATTCATTGGGATGATGGTACACTTGTAACTATGAGTGAGGGAGGCTATTAACTAAAATTACGCACCAAATTTCCATATGGATTTTGCATTCACTATCCTATTAATTGTGCAAGTGTTGTCATTGGGGATTTCACAATGTCTGAGAGCTACGCAATGTTTTCTACTAAAAACTGTGTAATCACAATTATTAAGGACTGCACAAGCACTGTCTCCCAGGAGTACTTAATTCTTGTCTTCAAAATATATACATGGAATTGTAAGCTTGCTAGAATGAGGTGTGATTGTGGGTTTATCAAGAGCTAAGCATGTGTGACTTCAATAGTTAAAATATCACAAGAAAACTTAAGGACTTAGAAACACATCAACTAATCATGAAGTGACCATGAACTACTTGAGATGATAGATCATAAGATCACAAGGAGGCTCCAAAATTTGAGATGTAGGAAACATTTTGGAGGGTGTTTGCTACAACAACAACAAAACCCCTTGAAAGTTTTCAAGACATTTATCCATGTTAACAAAACCATCATAGAGAAATAATAGATCACACACATGATAACCATGCCATACCATCCATAGGACAATGTGTAGGTGGAGGATATCAATGGAATCTTAGAGTCCATTTTTATCACAATTATCCATACACAACTTAAATATTGGGTAAACAGACTGCCAAAAGCTTTGTGGGCTTACCATAGTACATTGTGGAACACTGCATGCCTTAAAATTTATGAGCTTATATCTTGCAAGCATGTCTTCCTATCTATTGAGATAGAGGTAAAAAAATTAAGGATTTCACTTTATCTAAGTATGAACTTATTAGAAGAGAACAAAAATCTCTTGGTCCAACTCAATGAACTCAATGAAATTCATTAGAATACACTACTATTTCCTTTGTTATTCAATAACAAAGAACAAAATGGCATGACAAGTTGATCAAGAAAAATAAGTTCCAAGAGAGTTAAAGGGGAGAGGGAGAGTGAGAGTGAAGATAAATGGTAGAAGTTAAGAATTGATAATGAATATGAATATGTTAAAAACAAAGGAGAAGCATGGAGAAAAATTCAACCATATGTAAACCACTTCTGTGTGTTAATTAGTAAAGCATGGGAACACATTCTTGATGAGAAAAGGAAAGCATTGCAACCTAAAAGTGTGAAATACATTTTCTTGGATAATATAAATATGCAAAAGGTTATATACTCCCTCAACCTTAATAAAATGAAATTGTAATAAGAGAGATGTTAAGTTTGATGACTCAAACTAAAAAGCCTAATTTAGTGCTTGTTCCATCTTTAGCATGTGAGCCATATTCAATTTTATATCATATTCTATTTCCAAATTTTATATTTGTTATCCTACCATGGTTTCTTATTTTGATTATTATGGTGAGGATGAAAATACACCTCTTCTTACTCAGCTTCCAGTAGTTGGGTCTATTGAACATGAACGTGCATTAGGACCATTGATTCCTAGATGAGTTTGTATAATATGAGAAGTAGTTTGTGATCTTGTTAATAATCATATAGATAAAAAATCCTCCACATTCATACTTCTATCATGAATCCTTTCTTTTGGCTCAAGTTTAACAGACTCACGATCTAGAAACATCTGCAAAATATTATGGCCATGTAAATTGGGATATAACAATGGATGAAGAATATAATGCCTTAATGGTGAATGATACTTGGAATCTCATACCTCTTTTGAAATGAATAAAACTTGTTATACAAATTCCCTCATATAAACAAAGGGTTTCCTTCTAGGGGAAAAGAACCTAAATTAACATAAATTCTACCATCAGATATTTTGCCTAATGAATGGCCCATATGGACTACGAAATTACAATATTTTACAAGGTGATTTTCCTCTAAATTTTTATTTTAGGGGTGTTGCCCCTGAACCCCCCCCAAGGGGACTAAAATGGCGTTGTATCCCCCCATTAGGGACTAGGATCAAACATGATTGAAAATAAGACCTCTAAATCAGGAAGATAATTAGGCTCCACACCAACAATCTCCCACTTGGCCCATTGATTATAGAAACCCCACCACTACTTCACTTGTTGGACAATGCTTCCACTTGGACCTACCTATTTATCATCTTTATTACCATACTTGAATACTAATTGAGACTGAGCAGAAACTCAATTTTTCCCTGGTTACCACCTTTGTTAATATCTACAAGATTCTAACTAATGTGTATCTTTTCCAACTTCAACTATCCATCTTCCAAAACTAACCATATGAAATGGTACCTGAGTTGTATGTATTTATTATTTTAATGAAATGTTTAGTTCTTTGCCAAATGAACAAAACTTTAGTTGTCACTATATAACCTGCCAAAATCACATTTCATGCCCAATTCACCCATGAAACTTTGTAACCAAATCATTTCTTTACTAGTCTTTGTAAAAAAAACATACTTTGTTTCTCCTGTCAAAAGTGCAACACTAATTTACATTTTAGAAAACCAATCTACTGTTATTCCACCTAGAGTAAACACATACCATGTGGTGCTTCTCATATTATCTCTATCATTTGACATATCTAAATTGACATATCCCTGTAGAACAACGTTTGAAACTCCAAAATATAACACTTGATTAGTGGTACCACTCAAATATATGAGAATCCACTTTACCACCATCTAATGCTCTTTTCCTATATTTTTCATATACCTACTCAAAACTCCCACTACATATTCAATATCAACCCTTATGCACACCATTGCATACATTAAACTTCTAATTGTTGATGCATATGGAACTTTAAACATATAATATATCTCTTCCTGAGTCTTGGGACACATTTCCTTAGCTTGAAATGGATAGAAAAAGATGTACTAATTGGTTTTTATTCTGCATATTAATGTTTCCAACACCTTTTCTATGTACTCACCCTGAGACAATGTTAATTTGTGATTTTTCTTATCTCTGGTTATTCTCATACCAACAATTTTCTTTGCAACACCCAAATCCTTCATTGCAAATGAAATGGAAAATTTTATTTTGAGCACATTTATTTATTGCATTTTAGACCCTACAACAAGCATGTAATATACATACAATAGTAATGTAATATAACTTCCATCATTTTGTTTCTTAAGATAAACATAGTGGTCAAAGTGACATCTAGTATAACCTTATTCATACATAAACCTATCAAAATTTAGATACCATTGCCTTGGATCTTGTTTTAATCCATACACGATCTTATTCAACGTGCATACTAATTTCTCCTTCGCTTTGATCTCATACCCTTGTGGCTATTGCATATATATCTCTTCCTCAAATCCCCATAGATAAAGGTTTTCTTTACATCTAACTATTCAAGATGCAAGACTCCTGCTACCACAAGAATTAAAATAGTTTTGAATGAAGTCTTTTTAACAACATGAGAAAATATTTCATCAAAGTCTATACCTTTCTTTTGTGCAAACCCCTTCACAAGAAGTCTAGCCTTATAACTCCTTTTTCCTTTGTCTTCTTCCTTAAACTTGTAAACCCATTTATTTTTCAATGTTGTTTTACCTGTGTTATCACTCCAATATTTATCTAGAGTTGACAAGAAAGAAATTATTAGAGGTAACCAGAAACCTACTTTAGAGATTAGGATCTAGCCTTCCTAATGCTTAGAGAGAGCTCTCTCTTTATGTTTTAACTTTGTTTAGTTAATTGATTTTAGGCTAGTTATGATTGTACTTGGGTTTTGATTTGGATTTGGTGGTGGGATCACTTACTTAGATGGATAGAGGTATGTCTTTTACCATTGGGCTATGGGGTCAAATGTCAAGCAAACAGGGCTAGATTAAGATCTAAAAATAGTTTTTATAGGGCAAGATAGTTGACCTACTTTATATCTTAAGGCTGGATAGTGAAGTTGGTTTTAATCGGATCCAAAGAGCAATTAAGGGTTCCTTAGATCAGATTTTGAAGAAATTGAAAGAGGTCAACCGATATGGGGGAGCAATTAAGGATTATCAGATCTGAATATCAGAAAAAAAAAAAAAAAAAAAACATAGAAATGATCAACTGCTCAAAACAGAGTGTACTTAAACAAATTCTAAGATAAATTTCCATTTAATTCATTCAACTTTAGATAACATTTAATTTTATGCGATACATAAGAAACTAACAAAATTTGACAAAGAAAACACTTCACAATAATAGCTCAACACATGAATCCTGTAATTCAATATCTTTATTACTTACTCCAGTATGCTGACTTGAAAATTGGTACAATAACCCTTAGGTTTATGATCAAAATAACTCTACAAATGTATAGTAATCCACCCAATACTTCGATTTATAAAGTATTTATTCAAAAATAATTTACAAAATATCCCAAATTGTCTTGGGAATTAATCTAGGAGAAAGAAATATCTTCATGCAAGAAGATAGAGACAGATGTTCAACTGTTGTATGTTGTCCCTGTTTATTAGGTTGTGCTATCTTTAAGCTCTAATATTTTGCCTTTTATTCTCTTCCTTGTTGTTGATTTTCACGCTGGATGTTCTTTTCTCTCTGATCTTTCAACTGATACTCTTTTACCTGGTTGATCTATCATTATCCTTTTATTGTGTTGTTTTCACCCTTACTGTACATTTTTACATCTTCACTGTGTATTTCTACAGTAATTCATTCAACTTCTCCCATGTTTCTATATCTGGTAATTGGATATTTACCATCTTACTGTATATTTCATCTACCTCCCTGTATTTGGCAAAAGTGGGTCTATTCACAAAAAGGTGTTTTACCTCATGTTGGAGGTAAAACAAGTTTTCAAAGGTCTGATATAGGACCTTGCTAGTAAGCATCCCCTACATAGATGAAGTGTTTACCTGATCCCTTGCCACTTCTCTTATCTTTCTATTGTAGTCCTCCTATGGCATTAATTTATCATTTATTACTAAGGGATTTGGCAGAGCTTTCTGCCTCAAAACATCAAACTTAACCATGAATTGTCTATAGCCTGTTGCATGGTTTGGCACTTATCTTCCAGGTTCATCATCAAATTCCTCTTAGTGAGGACCCTTTTTACGTCTAGTATTGTTCTTGTTCTGTCCAGAATATCCAATTCCTACAATTCATATTTGTTTTTGGAGTTAAGGAAGTGAATGATCCTAGTGGCTTCCTCTGGCATGTCTCCCAGTTCTCTTTTAACTCTCTGTATGGCTTCTGTAGCCTCTTTTACTAAGTCAATTTGTTCAAAAATCACTTGAGTGGATGGCCAAATATCATTGACATAGTTGATGACATTGGCCCATAACTATTCCTTGGCTTGGCCAAGTGGCTCCTTCAAAGTCAATTCCTTCTCCAAGATTTTTATTCTTTCATTCATTCTGGTTGCCTTTTGTACTTCTTCCTTGTGCATAATCTGGGCAAGCTTATACTCAGTCTCTAGACTGGTTATCTTTTCCTTTAGCTTGTTCATCTGTGTGGTCAGAATGGACATGTCTTCCATTGCTTGGACCAACTTACTTTCCTCATCACTTAATTGAGCTGCTGCTATTGACCCTATTGCTGATGTAGATGTTGTGGTAGCTAGCAGTGTTGCAGCCATTGGAGCTGTAGGAGCTAATGATGCTACCAAGGTGGATGGTACTACAGTAGTAACTATTGGGATAACAGTGGCAGGGGCAGTCTCAAGACTAGCTTGTTTTAATTATATCAAGTTGTCTAACTCTTTTTCCATTTCCTTTAGTTGATCTTTCAATTGTAAAATGAGGTCCATCATTTCCTCCTGATCTGTTTGGCTCTCTAGGACCTCTTTTGTCTGTGGGTGCTCTGAATGCGGAATTTTTAGTTGTTTTTTGAGAGTTGCGATGTCCTCATTCTTCTTCTTGATAAATTTCTCAGCAGCTTTGATGCCATTGGGATCATGTCCCAGTTCAATTACCAAGTCCTCTAATGACTTGATCCTGTTGTCTTTGGCCTTTGAGGAGGCTTTTTCCAATTTGTATTATGTTGTAATGTTGTCCAATGAGCTTTGCAGCTTATGTGCAGCCATGGCTTTTCCTATTAAGGTGGAGTAGATCATATCACCTGCCTGCTTGTGGAATTCAATCTCGTCAATGGGATAAAAATCCCTGGCCAAAACCTCGAAGTTTGTTTTCATGTAGTCAACTGATGTTTTTGGCTGCTGGACAGTAGATTGCATGAATGACACCTAAATTTTTCTTATTTTGATGTCAAAAGCTGACATCAACCTACTATGAATTGCTAGTGCATGCTTGAAGTATTGAGCATAGGTTTCAACCTTCAACTTCTCATTTCTCAATTTGATTTCCTTGTATCTGTCCTTGATATCCTTTTCTTTATCCACTGGCCTCATGAATGAAGAAACCTCAAAATTGAGTTGTCTCTCAATCAGTTGAGTGTTGGATGTTGAGGGATGTTGTGTTTCTCTTGAATTTGTTGTGCCTTTTCTTTTTTCCACCATCGTATCAGTGTCAGTGATTTCCACTGATTCAATGGTGTCTTCATGTTCAGTTACAGGATTAAGCTTGGGCCTCTTCTTGTAATTTATCTCGAATTATTCATCTGTGGTTTGCATAGCTGAACTGGAACCTTCTTCCCTATTTCTCTTTGGGTTCTTGTCTTCATTTGATGGAGAATGTAAAACATGAGGAATATTCATTGGTTCTCCTAGTTTTGGAACCTGCAGGAAAGAACTTTCATCAATCTTCCTTTCTACACTAATCAATGTATTTTCTACATCCGCTACAATACTATCCATGTCAATTAGAGTGTTTTCCAACCATTCTGATTGGTTGGAAAACCTCTCAATGTCTAGTCTGGGATGATGGGTGAAAGGTCCCAATTTGACCTTGATCCTCGATTTATTTATGACTCCATGAGGGTCATACTGCCACATAAAACTATTTCTGAACTTCATTTGCTGCAAAATCTTATTTGTCTCTGGTTCAACTTCTCTGGTATTACAAATGAAAGGGCCCAACTAATTTTTCATTTTGAATTGGGTTTTCTTCCTAGCTGCTAGGAAGTTCAATTCATCAGAATTGATAATCTGCCTAAAGTATTCTAGTGCAAATATCCTCATTGGGAGGTATTTGGGCAGTTTGTAAGGGGCAAGTTGGCATCCATAAATTCTTATTTCTGTGTGGTTCTAGTACAGATACCAGTCTCCCACCTTACTGTTCTTTGCCAACTATAACACCCTTTTGATGTCTTGGTTGATTCTGGGTTGAGCACTACTGGTTAGCATATTCATGACTGGATGGACAAACGAACCAATGAAGTCCTTATAAGTGAATGTGGTGGAATATTTTTGGATCAAATGTGTCCAATATATAACTGACCTTAGATTTACTTTGGTATCCAACTTCTAGACGCTGATAGGGAATTTACCTAGCTGGTAGTATAAAAACATGTGAAATAATACAAATGAGTACTTGAAGACTCTATCAGTGGGTAATCTATTGAATTTCTCATGCATTCTATCTGTTATGAACTGAGCATAATTGTAAATTACAACAAGAGGTTTTCCTGGGCAAAAGATGGAAAGGAAAGCTAGTACAACCTCATCTACATGCTCATTTGTGGCATATCCTAAAATGCAAGAGATCATGGTAATAATATGTTTGCCTCTCTAAGAAAAAATGGTGGCAGCATAATGGGGACTATCTGTGGGAGTATGAAATTCCTATATGATGAAAGTTTGGAAAATTTGGGCTATTCTAGGAAGGTCTAACTTGGTATAAAGGTCCAACAATTCTCCAATAGACAGTGGGGTCTCATCAGGGCTTGGTTGGACTTGCAGCATTTGGTTAATGGATTTTGCAGTGATGGTAAACAAAACTTGTTGGTCACAATGGCTCTTTGGCTAGGAATGTAGCAAGCATGACAGAAGTGGATGTTGTTTGGGAATGGATTTACTTTTGGAAACAAATATTTGGGAAATTTAGACTCCCAAATGTGAATGTCATCGTTCTAATTTAAGAATTTGTCCTTACTCCAGCAGTAGAGCTTTAGAAGGTAGGCAGGGGAAGTTGTGTCCTTTATTTGGAAGTCTATGTCTGCTAATGCAAGGTGGTCAATGTCCAGGTGAGGGGTTTGCAGAGGTCTCATGTCCAGAGAGGTTTGGGAAGACTTAATTGGGTTTAGAGATTTGAATTAGGCTTTGAAGGGTTTCAGAAGTGAGGTTTGTAAGCTTCTGGTACAGTGAGAGGGTAATTATAGTCTGCTAACAGGGTTTGGGGTGTGTAACATGGTTCTTTTCAATTTAGGAAATCTTCTTTAATTAATTCAATTAATTAACCGTTTCAATTAAACTGTGCGTTTTCAAATTGAAGGGTCATTCTAGTTTTTCCCAAAAATACCTGGAAATTGATGGTCTGGCCTGCAAACTAGGTTCAGTGGTGAATGCAGAGGGTAGGGTGGCTTCAACTGTCAATTGGTTGCTCCACTTGGGTATCCAAAGCTTCTTCAGGCAGTAGATGGTGGTCAATTTGGTCGTAGAGGTTTCAGGGTGTTACAGTGAAAAATGAGGGAAAAGAGTGAATTGGGGCTTTTTCGGCCTTTTAACTGGTAACAATCACATTTTGGTGTGGAAACTATAAATGAACAATGGGAAGTTTTCGGCTTGGGCGGGGAGGTGGTTTTTTGGGCCATCGCACCACTTTTGGAGGGAAGGCAGTATTTTTCACAAGCACGTAATCTAGCCTGGGGCCGCCACATAGCAGAAAAGCACCCAGGCAAAACTGTGAATCTCATGTGCTCTTGGGCTGTTATCGGCTGGATAATGAACCCGCACGATATGGATGTCATCGTCGGATCTATGTGTAGGATATCGGAGGGTGATTGCGTGGTTAAGATGCATGGAGGGAATCAGGAAAGGGAGTTGCGGGGCCCAGGACTTAATTACAACAAATTGTAATTAATTAGTGTATAGTTATCGGTTTTTTAACATAAGCAGTGGGTTAATAAAGTGGGACCATAGTTTATGTGGCGGGGGTTTTTTTAACTACACCAAGGGTTGATGAGTTAAAAAGGTTTGTCGAGGAAATATGAAATGGGGAGTTAATTACAATAATGTCTGGACATAAAAACTTAGGATAAGGGGGGTTTTGTGGGTTTTGGAGGGGAATAGGGAAATTAATAAGAGGGGAAAGTAATATTTGTAATGGGGAATGGGTTTCACACTAGGGAAAGGGGTTTTGGGTAGAGGGGTGATTTTTGAAGGGTAATTTCTAGGGAAATGTGCCAAACCAAGGGATAGAAGTCAAAATGAGGGAAAAAAGGGTTTATAAGTGATGAATGGATAATGGGGAAATTAGCAAATAAGCATGTGGGGGTGTAGTGAAATGAGGGGAAATTAGTAAACATGCTTGGTGGATATTCTTTCTTTCTCATAAATCCTCCTGCACATGAAACATAGGATTAAGCATGATAAATGTGCTTTTGACTCAACAACCTTGTGCATTTGCAACCTTTCTTCTACCTACCCTTTATTTACCCTAACATTTTTTCTTCATTTTATTGGGTGCATTTCAGCTTGCTCACCCTTTATTTCCTTTTTTTTGACAAGCAAACTATATAATTCTAACCTTGTATCTTCCAATGGCTCAGATTAAACTGATGAGCTCATTTTTATTCTCTACCTAACTACTGATCTTCCAAGGTTAAACAGTTTGGCTAGATGCTTCTTCTCTATGTATTAACATGAAATTTAAAATATGAATGAGTCAAGATTAAGCTATTTGACCATCATGGATTGTGGCATTTCTGACAAGTTGCACACAATATTATTTTTCAAAGTAAAGTAAAAAGTAGTGGCATTTGAATTTGCACACTTTCATGATTTGTTTTATTTCTTTTTGGGGTTCATATTTTTCACTTTTTTTAATCTTTTTCTTTGTTTTTTGTCCTTTTATTATTCTTTTAGGACATACCATCTTTACAATTTTTAATTTTTAATATGGAAAACATTTTGCAAAAAGAAAAAGTATGTACAATATGACAAGACTAACCACAGCCAATTCCAAATTATGAATCCTATTACTACAGGAACCTAACAGTGGCTCCACATGGGGATGAAATTTCTTGGTGAAATGTCAAGAACTTTAAGATCAGTAGGCTTTGAAACTGTGACTATAGTTAACTTGTAAACTGTTCTTCTTTGATTATGTTGTATTCATACTTATGATGGTGAACCCTTCAAAGCTCAGGGCCTTCTCTCTGGGCTTCAACTTCAAAAGATTACCATCCAATCCAATCTAAACTCTGACATGTTATATACAATGAGCAAAGTAAAGTGAACTATTGTTAATCTGTGGATAAGTAATGCTTCAACATTCTACCATTGATAAGTCCTCCTGGTAGATCTAATCCATCTAACTCTCTCAAGAAAAATGCATTGTTACCTCTGTAACCATAAATGATATAAGGGCCTTGCCATAAGAAATCAAAATTGCCATGTTTGCCCTTATATTCTCTTCTAGAATCCCATTTAAGTACTTTGTCACCTATGTAAAAATCACCAGCTTTGGTCTTTTTGATTTTATCCTGGATTACTTGTGATTTTACATAGACTTCTTCTCTAGTTTGTCGCAAGTGTATTGTCTGATTTATCCTTCTTTGGATATCAATTGGTTCTACCTGCAACTCCTGGATGATCTTCATCACTCGTACTCCTAAAGAGGATGGAAAAATAGCATCCATACCATATACTAACTGATAAGGAGATGTACCAATGGAATTTTTGGTAGTTAGTCTGTCTTCCCATAAGGCATTGACCAAATTTTTGTTCCATGTCTTCTTGCTGTCTTCCAGTAGTTTCTTAATGATATTAACCATGATTTTGTTTGAGGATTCTACAAGTCCATTACCTTGAGGGTAATAGGCAGTGGAATGGCCAAGGATAATGTGATATCTATTACAAAAGTCTACCATTTTCTTGGATTTAAAAGTAGTTGCATTACTAGTAATTAGCTTTTGGGGGCATCCAAATATTAAAAGGATATTGTTTTCAAGGAATGAGATAATGACAGAGTCTATGGCTTGTTTAGAAGGGATGGCTTCTATCCATTTCGTAAAGTAATCAGTGGCTGTCAAAATCCATTTATGTTGGGCTAAGGAGTCTGGGGAATTTCTCCAATGAATTATAAACTCCATTGTTGAAATGGCACTTTTGTGGATATGGGTTTGAGAGGTAAAGGTAAGAGCTTCCTTTTACCCTCAAATATTTGGCACTTATGACATGAGGTCACATGTTTCTTGACATCTGCAAAAGGTGTGGGCCAGTAAAAACTATCCCTTAGAATCTTGTCAGCAATTGTTTTCCAATACAAGTGTCCTCCACGATCTCCTGCATGAAATTCTTGCATAATTTTATTAGCTTCATCCTTCAATAAACAATTTAATAGAATTCCACCATTATATTTCCAAAATAAAGCATTATCTATGATACAATATTTCAATGATTTCATTTTCAAAAATGTAGATTTAGTTCTAGATAAACCAAGAGGACCTTCTAAGTTTAGTAAGACAAATATGACATCTGCATACCAAGGTGAATCTGTAAAAGGTTCACTAATTTGTGGAGTCGCCATCTCTTCCTGATCATCTAAGGTGCCAATGAAATTTATATCTAGGGCCTGACAGTTCAATTCAACCATGAGTTTAGCTAGACCTTGGCCTTTGATAAGTTTTGTAGGCTTTATTTCTATCTCATATTCCAAAATAGTGGCAATCCATTTGCCTCTCTTTCCTTCTGGCCCATTTTGTGTCAAAATGTCCTTTACTACTGAATTTGGAACATAAGTAATGATGTGTCAATATAAGATGTACACTCTAAAATCTTTAATAGCTTTCACTATAGCTAGTGCTCGTTTTTCCATTATGTTGTATTTTAGTGTGACATCTCTTAAAGATTTACTGAAAAATGCAATTGGTTGACCATTTCCTTGATCATTATTTTGCAACAAGACTGCTCCAATAGTATGTCTGAAGAAAAGGAAAAAATTATAAAATCTTTTTGAAGATTAGGACTTGTGATGACTAGAGTTTTGGTAAGGGCTTCTTTGATGGCCTCAAAAGACTGTTTGGCCTCCACTGTCCATTTAAGTGTTGAATCTTTCCTTAACATGTTATTTAGTTCTCTAATTAATTATGCTAAGTTTGAAATGAATCTCCTAAGAAAATTTGTTTTGCCTAGAAATGACTGTAATTCTTTGATGTTTTCAAGGATGAGTGATGGTCAATATTTCCTATATTCTAGCTGGATCTATTATAATTCCATCTTTGGATATTATGTGTCCCAAGAGTTTATCTTCTTCTAGACCAAAGAGTGTCTTTTTGGGATTTAATGAAATACCAAATTTTCTGCATTTAATGAAAACTCTTCTTAGGTGATCTAGATGTTCATCATTATATTTTGAAAATATTGTGATATCATCTTGGTAAACAACTTGAAATTCATGGATTTCTTTGGAAAAATCTATACCCATAGCTCTTTGAAATGTTGCTCTTGCACTCATTAATCCAAAAGGCATTTTCAAATACATGAAAGTACTCCAAGGAGTAGTAAATGCAATCTTTTCTTGGTCCTCTGGTTGAACTAAGATTTGGTTGTATCCAGAAAATCCATCAAGCAATGAAATTCTAGATGAGCCTACTACCCTCTGAAGAATATGGTCCATCTTTCGGAGAGGATAGTTATCTTTTAATGAGACTTTGATCAAATTTCTAAAATCAACACAGAATTTGATTTCTCATGTTTTCTTCCTAGTAGTGACTGAGTTTGAGACCCAATCTGAATACCTAATGGGAGCTATGATTTGGGCATCATACACCCTTTTTACTTCCTTTTCAATTGATGTCATAAGAACTGGATTAATTATCCTTGGATTTTGTTTAAAGGGTTTATGATCTTCTTTGATAGTTATCTTGTGTTGAATTATGATGGTGTCATAAGACTTAAGGTCTTCATAACTCCAGGAAAAGACATCTTGAAACTCTTTGAACAAACTTATATATTTAACCTTTTCATCTGGAGATAAGGCTTTTGATATTTTAATGAACTTAGGTTTTTCTTCAGTTCCTATGTTACATTCTTCTATATCTACTCTTAAATGCTCCATTTTTGGTTTCCTAGCTACATCATTTGAATCAAACAATTCTTCTAATGGGACTAATCCTTTAGGCAAAAAATTATTTTTAAGGTTCAAAATTTCAGGATCACCATTCATTATTTCTTCTATTTCTACATTTTCTAAGTTATCTATTTCTACTTTAGTGAAATTAGTGGGTTTATTTAGATCTAAAGCATTTATATCTATTTCACTATTTATGCCACTATCTACTGTACAATCTGTATTTATATTACAATTTTGAAACTCTCTTTCAGCATTCATGAAATCATAAATTTGAGAATCTTGTGAGAAAATCTGCCAATATTTCAAATTGACAGGTATAACAGGCCTGTGTCTCACTTCTGTAGTGTACTGGTGGTTGGGATGAAAAAGCAATTTGCAGGTACTAGCAAAAGTGGCCAAGCTGTGAGGTTGCATATTCTGCTTTCTAGGAATGGCAACAAAGTCTGTTTCTAGAAGGTCTTTAACCAAATCTAGGACAGTCTCTCTATATTGGCCAAGTCTAATATTATTTACAGAGTATTCACCTTTGATTTTTTTAATAATCAATTCTGGGTCTCCCATGATAGAAACTCTTTTGGCTCAAAGTTGTCTAACCATTTGTAGTCCTAATATTAGAGCTTCATATTTTTCCATGTTGTTTGTGCATTTAAAGTTTAATATAAATGCATGACCTTTAGAATTATTATTTTCCATGTTGTAAATCCAAACTCCTTCACTTGCTCCTTATCTATTCACAGAGCCATCAAAATCTAAATGCTATAGACACTCATGAAAAATGTTTTCACTATCAGGAGCTTTGTATTATTCTTCTACAACTATGATTTCCTTTTTGTCATGGTCTAAATTATACAAGATGAAAGAGTTCATATCAGAATGCATGGAGTATATAGGGAAATTTTGTGGTTTTTCTACACTACTCACCATGTATTTCTTCAAGGTCTCTCTATAAAGTTTTCTTTGTTGACCAAAAATAGATATGGTGGAATATGACATATCTAACTATAAAGATCCCTACAATTTTTCTCCCCATGAGTGAGATAACAACATTCCATACTTAGGTGGGATATCAACAACTACTATGCCCATGACAATACTCTTTTCTAGGCATTGGACTAGAGTTACACACAAATATTTAATCATGTCGAGGCATTCAACTGGGCTAGAGTAAAAGGAAAACAAATCCTTGTATGGTTTGGTGATATCTAAGTTTAGTCTCTCCATGATTGCTTTTGGCATTAAGTTATGGGATGCCCCTGAGTCTAGCATAACATTATGTAATATCTTAACATGAATATTCAAGCTAATGTAGGAAGTAGGGATACCCCCTTGTTGGTGGGTGCCATTTAATTCAAGACCAAACAATAACTTAGGTTGATCATCATTCAAATTGACATCATCTTCTCCTTCACCTTATTAGTGTTTCAGTGATTTGTGATCTATATGATTCATTTTTCACTAGCTCAGTCAAAGGAACTGATATTTTCACTATTTCTATCTCAGTTTTAATGTTAAATGGCAATTGAGTTTTGGTTGATTAGGTGAGATCTTCCTTAGAAAATGTGGTATGTGTGTGTTTTATCTTCTTTTTCTGTACTTGTCACTTCATTCTGTGTTTCAGCACTTTTGTTTTGAATTCTCTTATTTGGAATGATTTGAGTAACAATTTCAGTTTCAGTTTCAGATGAAGTTATATCGACAATTTTTTGGCTGGAAGTCTCTTGAGTTCCCCTAGGGAGGATTTGTAGGATTTTGGTCACAGGAGCTTTTGTTATCTTTTTGGTTTGGGTTTGGATTGATCTCTTAGTGGGAATTTCATTATTCTTTTTACTTAAAAGGTTGTACTATTTGTGAACCTCATATATAGTATATTCATAGCACTGTTTAAAGTCAAAGGACTCTCCAGATTATAATTGTAATTGTTGCAACATGTAAAATTCATGTTCTTCTTGAGCGAGAAAAACAACATCTTCATTTTTTTATCCCTAATAGATTTATCTGGGTGTCATCCTCCTCTTCATGGTTTTATGAACCCTCAGCATAGTTTTCCTGGAAGGGTGGTCTAATTTGATAATCTCGTATAACATTCTTTCCAGTGTTAGGATTCTTCCTAAAGTTGGGATTTCTTATTAGGGTTTTTTGTTGATTCTCCCATTGATTTTTTATTTCCATGTTTTCTAATCTATCCATTATTATTTCTACGCTCTTTGCTAAACTATGTATTTTACCATCAGAATTTGAAGTATCTTCTTTAATAACAACTCTTTTTTCATTTCTCATCCTAGCTTTCTTAGCTAATAGATTGGCTTCTAAACTAACAACATTACTTTGCATTTGTTCCAATTTTTCAGGGTTTCTTTCCCTTAATTGGTATGACATGTCAGTGTCAAAACAATTAGGCAATTTTATCAATGCTAGGTCGGGTGGAGGTTTAATATTAGCAGGGATTGCATTGTAGATGTTATTGAAACTAGTACAATTATCCTGAACTGACTCATTAAGATCTCTTCTATTGTTATCATATTCAGAAAGTATGTGCAAAGGGTTTTTCTTTCTCTCCCATCTATCAATGAATAATCTATGAAAAGAAACTAAGTTTACAATATGATTAGTTGGTAAACCTTTGAACCATTTCTTAACATCCCCAGTTAATGTTTGGGCAAACAACCTCATTTGGACATCATATTCATAAATCTCATGCAACTAAAAATAGTCAGTCATTTTGTTCACATGTTGTTGGGCAGTATACTAACCATTAGCATCAAACAAAAATATTTTTATTTGTTAATATTGGGGCATGACATGGAGCTAAGCTGGTAAAACCAAAGGTGCATATATGTCTAACATGGCTGAGATTTTGGCTTGACTAGGGGCAAAAGTGTTGGCGCTTGAGGAAGGGCTTGAAATGGATGGAAATGAACTAGATGAGGTTGATGAGTTTGGTTGGATAGGAAGCTGATGAATATCTAGTTTAGGGGAATGAACGGTGGTTGATATTATAGGTGAGGTGGTAGTAAATGAAGGTGTTTTTACAGTATTTGAAGATTGTGCAAAAATTTCAGAGGCAGCAGTAGTGAGGGAAACTAATTCAATTGATTGTTGAAGGTAGGCATCATCTATATGGCTTATCAATGTAGAGGATAAAGCTTCTAGATTGTCAAAAGTGTCCAACACAATTTTATCTAAATCTTGATGTATAGGCACTTTTTTTAACTCAATGAATGGAATAAAATTAGGGTCTAACACAGTTTCATGAATTGCATTTTCTGATTTAGTTCTAAACAATGAGAGGTCAAATGACAAATCAAATGGAATTTCCTCTAAAGTTGATAATTCCTTGGGGAGTGAATTTTCTTTAACTAAGTGGATACTACATGCTTGAGTTTCTACCTTTTTTGGTTTTCTTAACATTTTGTTAGGGTCATCAACTGCTATAGCAGGGTTTGGATCTGGATTTGCCCTGGTATAATGAGTCTTTTTGGGAGCTGGAATTTTGATTTTTTAATTGCTTTTTGAAACTTTTTAACATCAACCCTAAATGACCTTAAGGGGAAAAATATGAGATTTAAAGTTTCCTTAAAGTTTTCTTACACTGAGGATCAAAGTCCCCAGTATGGTCACCAATATGTTATCACTCCAATATTTCTCTAGAGTTCACAAGAAAGAAATGATTAGAGGTAACCACAAACCTACTTTGGAGATTAGGATCTAGCCTTCGTAATGATCAAAGAGGACTCTCTCTTTATGTTTTAACTTTGTTTAGTTAATTTATTTTAGGCTAGTTATGATTGTACTTGGGTTTTGATTTGGATTTGGTGGTGGGATCACTTACTTAGATCGATAGAGGGATGTCTTTTACCATTCGGCTATGGGGTCAAATATCAAGCAAACAAGACTGGATCAAGTTCTAAAAATAGTATTTAGATGGCACTATAGTTGAGTTACTTCAGATCTTAAGGCTAGATGGTGAAGTTGGTTTCAATCGGATCCAAAGAGAAATTAAGGGTTCCTTAGACCAGATTTTGAAGAAAGTGAAAGAGGTCAACCAAGATGGGAGAGAAATTAAGGATTCTTAGATTCGGGTATTAGAAGAAAACATATAAATGATCAGTTGTTCAAAACAGAGTGTACTTAAACAAAATTTGAGATAAATTTCTAGTTAATTAATTCATCTTTAGATAACATTTGAGTTTATGAGATACATAATAAAATAACAAAATTTGACAAAGAAAATACTTCACTGAAATAGCTCAACACATGAATCCAGTAATGCAATCTCTTTATTACTTACTCCAGTCTTGTGACTTGAAAATTCGTACAATAACCCTTAGGTTTATGATCAAAATAACTCTACAAATGTATAGTAATCCACCCAATAAATCGATTTATGAAGTATTTATACAAAAATAATTTACAAAATATCCCAAACTATCTTGGGAACTAATCTAGGAGAAAGAAATATCTTCATGCAAGAAGATAGAGACAAATGTTCAACTGTTGTATGTTGTCCCTGTTTATTAGGTTGTGCTATCTTTAAGCTCTAATATTTTTCCTTTTATTCTCTACCTTGCTATTGATTTTCACGCTGGATGTTCTTTTCACTCTGATCTTTCAACTTATACACTTTCAATTGATACTCTTTTACCTAGTTGATCAATCATTATCCTTTTACTGTCTTGTTTTCACCCTTACTGTACATTTTTACATTTTGACCGTGTATTTCTACAGTAAGTCATTCAATTTCTCCCATGTTTCTACATCTGGTAATTGGATATTTACCATCTTCATGTATATTTCATCTACCTCCATGTATTTGGCAAAAGTGGGTTTATTCACAAAAAGGTGTTCTACCCCATGCTAGAGGTAAAACAAGTTTTCAGAGGTCTGATATAGGACCTTTCCAGTAGGCATCCCCTTCATAGATGAAGTGTTTACCTGTTCCCTTGCCACTTCTCTTATCCTTATATTGTAGTCCTCCTATGGCAGTAATTTATCATTTATTACTAAGGGATTTGGAAGACCTTTCTTCCTCAAAACATCAAACTTAACCATGAATCTGTCTATATTCAGCTGCATGGTTTAGCACTTATCTTCCAAGTTCATCATCAAATTCCTCTTGGTGAGGACCCTTTTTACTTCTAGTATTGTGCCTGTTCTGTCTGGTATCTCCAATTCCTGCAATTCATATTTGCTTTTGGAGTTAAGGAAGTGAATGATCCTAGTGGCTTCCTCTGGCATGTCTCCCAGTTCTATTTTAACTCTCTGTATGGCTTCTGTAGCCTCTTTTACTAAGTAAATTTGTTCAAAAATCACTTGAATGGATGGCCAAATATCATTGAAAGAGTCAACGATATTGGCCCATAACTGTTCCTTGGCTTGGCCAAGTGGCTCCTTCAAATTCAATTCCTTCTCTAAGATTTTTATTCTTTCATTCATTCTGGTTGCATTTTGTACTTCTTCCTTGTGCATAATTCGGGAAAGCTTATACTCAGTCTCTAGACTGGTTATCTTTTCCTTTAGCTTGTTCATCTGTGTGGTTTGAATGGACATGTCTTCCATTGCTTTAACCAACTTACTTGCCTCATCACCTGGCTGAGCTGCTGTTGTTGACCCTATTGTTGATGTAGACACTGTGGAGTAGATCATCTCACCTGCCTGCTTGTGGAATTCAATCTCATCAATGGGATGAACATCCCTGGCCAAAACCTCAAAGTCTGTTTTCCTATAGTCAGTTGATGTTTTTGGCTACTGGACAGTAGGCTGCATGAAGGACACCTGCATTTTCTTGTTTTGATGTCAAAAGCTGGCATAAACCCACTTTGATTTGATGGTGTGTGCTTGAAGTATTGAGCATAGGTTTCAACCTTCAACTTCTCATTTCTCAATTTCATTTCCTTATATCTATCCTTTATATCGTTTTCTTTATCCGCTAGCCTGGTGAATGAGGAAACCTCAACGCTAAGCTATCTCTCAATCAGTTGAGTGTTAGATGTTGAGGGATTCTATGTTTCTCCTGAAGCTATTATGCCTTTTCTCTTTTCCACCATTGTATCAGTGTTAGTAATTTCCACTAATTCAATGGTGTCTTCCTGTTCAGTTACAGGATTAAGCTTGGGCCTCTTCCTATAACTGATCTCAAACTATTCATCTATGGTTTCCATAGCTGAACTGGAACTTTCTTCCCTATTTCTCTTTGGGTTCATGTCTTCATTTGCTGGAGTATGTAAAATAGGAGGAATATTCATTGGTTCTCCTAGTTCTGGAACCTACAGGAAAGAACTTTCATCAATCTTCCTTTCTACACTAATCAATGTATTTTCTACATCCACTACAGTATTTTCCATGTCAATTAGAGTGTTTTCCAACCATTCTGATTGGTTGGAAAACCTCTCAATGTCTGTTCTGAGATGATGGATGAAAGTTCCCAATTTTACCTTGATCCTCAGTTTATTTATGACTCCATGAGAGTCATACTGCCACATAAAACTGTTTTTGAACTTCATTTTCTCCAAAATCTTATTTGCCTCTGGTCCAGCTTCTTTGGTATTACAAATGAAGGGGCCCAGCTAATTTTTCATTTTGAATTGGGTTTTCTTCTTAGCTGCTAGGAAGTTGACTTCATTAGAATTAATAATCTGCCTAAAGTATTCTAGTGCAAATATCCTCATTGTGAGGTATTTGGGCAATTTTTAAGGGGAAAGTTGGCATCCATAAATTCATATTTTTGTGTGGTTCTGGTACAGATGTTAGTCTCCCACCTTACTGTTCTTGGCCAACTATAACACCCTTTCGATCTCTTGGATGATTCTTGGTTGAGGGCTACTGGTTAGCATATTCATGACTGGATGGACAAATGAATCAATGAAGTCCTTATAAGTGAATGTGGTGGAGTATTTTTGGATCAAAGGTGTCCAATATATCATTGACCTTGTATTTCCTTTGGTATCCAACTTCTGGATGTTGACAGGGAGTTTATCTGATTGGTAGTATAAAAAAATGTGAAATAATACAAATGAGTACTTGAAGACTCTCTCAATAGGTAGTCTCGTGAACTACTCATGCATTCTATCTGCTATGAACTAAGCATAATTGTAAATTATAGCAAGAGGCTTGTCTGGGCTAAAGATGGAAAGGAAAGCCAGTACAACCTCATCTACATGCTCATCTGTGGTATATCCTAAAATGCACAAGAGAGCTCGATATTAATATGTCTACCTCTCTCAAAAAAAATGGTGGCAGCTTAAGGGGGACTATCTATGGGAGTATGGCATTCCTCTATGATGAAATTTTGGAAAATTTGGGTTATTCTAGGAAGGTATAACTTGGTATAAAGGTCCAGCAATTCTCCAATAGATAGTGGGGTCTCATTAGGGCTTGGTTGGACCTGCAACATTTGGTTAATGGATTTTGCAGTGATGGTAAACAAAACTTGTTGGTCAGGGGTGACAATCGCTTTTTAGTGGGGAATGTAGCAACCATGAAAGAAATGGGTGTACTTCTGGAAACAAATATTTGGGCAATTTAGACTCCCAGAGGTGAATGCCATCGTTCTAGTTTAAGAATTTGTCCTTACTCCAGCAGTGGAGCTTTAGAAGGTAGGTAGGGAAGCTATGTCCTTTATTTGGAACTCTCTGTCTCCTAATGCAAGGTGTTCTATGTCCATGTGATGGGTTTGCAGAGGTCTCACATCTAGAGAGGTTTGGGAAGCCATAATTGGGTTTAGAGATTTGAATTAAGCTTTTAAGGGTTTCAGAAGTGAGGTCTGGAAGCTTCTGGTACAGTGAGAGGGTAATTATAGTCTGTAAACAGGGTTTGGGTTGTGCAACAAGCTTCTTTTCAATTTAGGAAAGCTTATTTAATTAATTCAATTAATTAACCATTTCAATTAAAATGTGTGTTTTTAAATTGAAAGGTTGTTCTAGTTTTTCCCAAGAATACCTAGAAATCGATGGTCTTGCCTGCTAACTGGGTTTAGTGGTGAATGCAGAGGGTAGGGTGGCTTCAACTGTCAACTAGTTGCTTCAATTGGGTATCCAGAGCTTCTTCAGGCAGAAGACAGTTGTCAATTTGGTCGCAAAGGTTTCAGGGTTTCACAATGGCTAAGCAGCAGTTGCAGTGAAAAATGAGCGAAAAGAGTGAATTGGGGTTTTTTCGACCTTTTAAAGGGTAACGGTCACATTTTGGCGCAAAAACTATAAATGAACAATGGGAAGTTTTTGTCTTAGGCAGTGAGGTGGTTTTTTAAGCCATCGCACCGCTTTTGGAAGTCGACAATATTTTTCATGAGCACGTGATCTGGCCTGGGGTTGCCACATAACAGAAAAGCGCCCAGGAAAAACAGTGAATCCCGCATGCTCTCAGGCTGATATCGGCCAGATAATGAACCCGCATGATATCGATGTGCGTTGTCGGATCTAGGGGTAGGAGATCGAAGGGTGATCACATGGTTAAGATGCACAGAGGGAATCGGGAAAGCGATTTGTAGGGCCCAAGACTTGTTTACAGCAAATTGTAATTAATTAGTGTATAATTGTTGGGGTTTTAACATAAGCAGAGGGCTAATAAAGTGGGGCCATGGTTTATGTGGTGGGGTATTTTTAACTACACCAAGGGTTGGTGGTTAAAAAGGTTTGTCAAAGAAAAATGAAATGAAGACATAATTCATTAAATTTGGAATTAAATAGTGGATCTAGAATTTCCCAATAACCAAAACACTCAATTCTAGTGATGTCCTTGTGATAAAAATTTTCCAATTTTAATGAAATATGTGTTATCGGGAGTTAATTAAAATAATGCGGGGGCATAAAATCTTAGGATAAGGGGGTTTTTGTGTGTTTTGCAGGGAAATAGGGAAATCAATAAGGGGGGGAAGTAATATTTGTAATGGGGAATGGGTTTCATTCTAGGGAAAGGGGTTTTGGTGGGGGGGGGGGGTGATTTTTGGAAGGTTTAATTTCTAGGGAAATGTGTGAAACCAAGGGATAGAGGTCAAAACGAGGGAAAAAAGGGTATTTATAAGTGATGGAAGGGATAATGGGGAAATTAACAAATAAGCATGTGGGGGTGTAGTGAAATGAGGGGAAATTAGTAAGCAGGCTTAGTGGATATTTTTTCTTTCTCATAAATCCTCCTGCACATGAAACATAGGATTAAGCATGATAAATGTGATTTTCACTCAACAACCTCGTGCATTTGCAACCTTTCTTCTACCTACCCTTTATTTACCCTAACATTTTTTCTTCATTTCATTGGGTGCATTTGAGCTTGCTGACCCTTTATTTCCTTTTCTTTTGACAAGCAAACTATCTAATTCTAACCTTATATCTTCCAATGGCTCAGATTAAACTGTTGAGCTCATTTTTATTCTCTACCTAACTACTGATCTGCCAAGGTTAAACAGTTTGGCTAGCTGCTTGTTCTCTATGTATTAACATGAAATTTAAAACATGAATGAGTCAATATTAAGCTATTTGACCATCATGGATTGTGGCATTTCTGACAAGCTGCACACAATCTTATTTTTCAAAATAAAGTAAAAAGTAGTGGCATTTGAATTTGCACACTTTCATGATCTGTTTTATTTCTTTTTGGGGTTCATATTTTTCACTTTTTTTTTTTTTTATCTTTTTCTTTGTTTTTTGTCCTTTGATTATTCTTTTAGGACATACCTTCTTTACATTTTTCAATTTTTAATATGGAAACATTTTTCAAAAAGAAAAAGTATGTACAATATGACAAGACTAACCACAACCAATTCAAAATTATGAATCCTATTATTATAGGACCCTAACAACCTGTAAAAATCTTTACTAAGTACCAAGTTTCGTTATGTACCAATGATTCCATCTCTTCCTTCGTGGATTTCTCCCACTTCTTTTTGTTTTCTACCCGCATTGCTTCTTCAAATTCTTTTAGTTCACCAGAATCAGTCAACAATACATAATATAATGAAGGAGAGCATTGTTCATGGTCTACTTAACCTAGTAGATCTTCGAAAAATACTTTCAGGAGTTTGAGGTGGTTGTTGCTGTTGTCATTGTTTTTGTTCTTTTTGCTGATCATTATGATTATCTAGCACTTTTTAATTTTCTTTTTCTGTGATGTCACCAAGCGCTGCATATTCTATGTTTTCCTTTTCCTATTTATTTCTCTGCAACTGATATTTGTACAAAATCCTTTCATTGCATACCACATCTCTACTCCTAAAAATTTAATGGTTTTCATAGTCTAATAAGTGATAACCAAAATCATTAACACCATATCCAATAAAGGTACACTAGTTTGATTTTGCCTCAAGCTTTGTTTTATTTTCTTTATTAATATGGATAAATTCTTCACAACCAAAGGTATTTGGAAATGAGTAGCTTACCTTTTTTTCTATCCATCTCTCCTCTGGGATACCACCATCCAAGGAACTTGAAGGCCCTTCTTTTATTAGATAAATAACAATATATACAACATCTACCCAAAATTGTAAAGGAAATTTTACATGCAATCTCATACACCTTGCATGCTCCATGATTGTTCTTCTCATCCTTTGTAATACAACATTTTCTTGTTTCATTTTTAGAACTATATTCTCTCTAACAACCAATATAAATTAATATGGTGTCCATTATGTTATACTAGTTGATAAATTTAACCTTGTTATGAGTGTTAAGGAAAAAAAGGTAGTCTCTACCTTCCTGATTCAAGCAAATACAAGCTAGAAACTATTATGATACAATATGGAAACATTTTGCAGAAAGCAAAAGTATGTACAATATGACAAGACTAACCACAACCAATTCAAAATTATGAATCCTATTATTATAGGACTGTAACAACCTGTAGGAATCTTTACTAAGTCCCAAGTTTGGTTATGTACCAAGGATTCCAACCCTTCCTTCATGGATTTCTCCCACTTCTTTCTAGTTTCTACCCGCATTACTTCTTCAAATCCTTTTGGTTCACCAGAATCAATCAACAATACATAATATAACGAAGGAGAGTATCGTTCAGGGTCTACTTAACCCAGTAGATCTTCTAACAACACTTGCAGGAGTTTGAGTTGGTTGTTGTTGTTGTCATTATTATTGTTCTTGTTGCTGATCATTATGATTATCTAGCACCTTTGAATTTTCTTTTTCTATAATGTGCAAGCGCTGCATATTCTATGTTTTCCTTTTCCTATTTGTTTCTCTGCAACTGATATTTGTACACGATCCTTTCATTCCATACCACATCTCTACTCCTAAAATTTAATGGTTTTCATAATCATATATGCAATAACCAAAATCATTAACACCATATCCAATAAAGGTACACTAGTTTGATTTTGCCTCAAACTTTGTTTTATTTTCTTTATTAATATGGATAAATTCTTCACAACCAAAGGTATTTGGAAATGAGTAGTTTACCTTTTTTCCTATCCATGCCTCCTCTGGGATACCACTATCCAAGGAACATGAAGGCCCTTTTTTTATTAGATAAGTAACAATATATACAACATCTACCCAAAATTATAAAGGCAATTTTACATGCAATCTCATACACCTTGCATGCTCCATGATTGTTCTTCTCATCCTTTTTAATACACCATTTTCTTGTTTCATTCTTAGAACTATACTCTCTATGAATTCCATGGTATGAACAATAATGATCAAACTCCTTATTGTAGTATTCACCTCCATTATCTGATCTGAGACACTTCAAATTATTTCATGTCTCATTCTCAACCAAATCTCTCCATTTCTTAAAAGTATCAAAGACAATATATTTATTTTGAATATAATAAACCCAGGTTTTTCTAGTTGCATCATCAATAAAAGTAACACAATAATGAGAGCCACCAAGAGATGCTACTTGAGCTGGCCCCCTACATTTATATGCATAAGCTCTAATTTTTCACTCTTATTTCCTTTCCAACTCTGAGAAATTTGACTCTCTTATGTTTTCCAAAAACACTATTCTCACAAAAATCCAAATCAACATGCTTCAAACCAAGAAACGATTTTATTGAGTGAAGAATTAGCATCCCCTTCTCACTCAATTCCCAAGCCTATGATGCTACAGTGTCATATATTTTCCTGTGGAGGTTAAAGCATTAACATATCAGGAATACCATTGCAAAAATATAATGTACCTACCCTCTCTCCTTTTACTATTACCAGGGATCCTTTAGTGACATTCCAAGTTTTTTTCTGTAAATGTTGTTACAAAAAATTTTCTTCCCAACTGCCTTATTGAGATTAGATTTTTTTTTAAGATCTGGAACATACCTTACCTCCTTTAGAACCATTCATTTCCATTCTATTTTTTTATGACTACCTTACTCATTCTAATAATTTTACATGGTTTATCATCACCCAAATGAACTTGTCCAAAATCTCTTTGAACATAGTCATGAAAATGTTTCATATGGGGTGTGGCATGGAATGAAGCCCCTAAATCTACCACCTAGGCATCAATAATATTTTATAATCAAAGAATCAAAGCATCTTGAAACACATTACCTGTTACATTTACTCTTAAATTGTTTTCTTGTTCTCCATCTCCTTATTTTCCCTTTCAAGATTTACAGTCTTTCTTTAGTTGTCCTTTCTTTTAACATTTCCATCACACTATCCTTGATCTAGATTTGGATCTAACTTTCCTTGACTTACCACAATATCTTGGGCTCTTTCCTCTCTCTACTTTTCTCCCCCTAGTATTTGCAATCAAAGCATTACTTCATGTGTCATCTGAAATTTTCCGTCACATTTCCAAACTAAGGATAGCACTAATAACATCATCAAACTTTAAAGTAATAGAACTACATATAAAATTACTAATAGCCATAAGTAAGACATTCCAACTTTCTGGCAGTGAGCACAAAAACAAGAGCCCTAACTTCATCATCAAAATTTACACCTACAAAAATTAACTGACTAGTAACCATGTTAAATTAATTTAAATGATCAACAACAAATCCACCTTCTGACATCTTCATATTAAATAAAGACTTCATAAGAAATAGCTTGTTTGAGGCTAAGGAATTTTCATATAATTTGGCCAATTCCTTCATTAGATATTATGTTCTCTTTTCCTTTGAAATGTTGAAGGACATTCATGTTGCTAAGCACGGCCATATTGTTCTTAGTGCATTTTTGTCAAGGATCCCCCATTCTTCAGTTGTCATACTTGTCATATTCTTTACTTTATTGCTCAATGGTAGGTAAATATCTTTCTAATACAAATAAGGGACTCCATTTGCATCTTACATAGCTGGTAGTTTTAGCCATTGAATTTCTCAACCTTCAACTCTAATACCAGTTATTTTAAAGTAAATAACAAAGAAACGAAAACACTTAAAATGTTGCAGAAACATGAACAAAAAAATCATAAAACAAGAGAGACACAAAAATACGTGATTCACCCTATTTTGGCTACGTCCATGGAGAAACAACCAACCCTTCCTATTATATTATCCAACAAATTGAAGGAATACAAACTACAACAAATCTGTTGTAACTTCTTCTTCTCTCTATCACAGTCTCCTCTCTTTTCCTCGCATAGAATAATACACAGTCACAATACAATTCCCTAATATAAGTAGAGGGTTTCCTTCCAAGGTAAGAAACCCTAAATTAACATAACTTCTACTATCAGATCTTTTGCCTAATGAATTACCCAAATTGACTACGAAATTACAATATTTTACAAGGAATTTTTTCTCTATATTTTTCTTTTAGGGGTTCTACCACCGAACCCCTATCAGGGGAGGCTAAAACAGTGTTGCCCTACCCCCCCCCCTAGCGACAATAGTGGGGGGGGGCAATTCCCCCACACCCCCTTGTCAGGGACTAGGATCCAAATACAACTAAAACAAGACCTATGAATCAGGAAGATAATCATACTCCACACCCAACATCAATGCATGTTAAATATACCTTATCACATCGGTATTTGTGAGAGGAACCTCCTAGCTATGTTTAGAATGACTCCAAGTTATTTTTTCACCTTAATAAATATGTATATGGTCTTAAGAAATCCCATCAAGATTGGTATGCTAAAATGGATAGATTTTCTAGATATGATTTTGACCCCAATGTATATACTTAGAAAGTAGTTAACCATGTCATGATGTTTTCTATTTATGTCGATGAGCTTTCTCTCGCTCGCATTGACCCAAATTTTTAAACTATATGAAATCCAACCATAAAAATAAATTTGAAATCATAGACCTATGTTATTTTCATCATTTCCTTGGCCTCCAAGTATTCTATACCAAAGAAGAAATATCATTTTCCAAATCTGATGATGCATGTGAGCTTCTCCATGATTTTCACATGGAATTTTCTAAACCAACTCCATCTCCCTTATAGTTTGGTTTCCATTAATCCATTTGTAAATCCTTGTATACTGATTTATTGAATTTCTATTATGATATTAATGTTGTCAACAAGACCCTTTAATTGTCACTTGTAACATTTGTCTCCTACATGTACCAAAGAGACTTGGTTTTAGAAATCATTTCATGTTGCACATTTTTTCTATTGTAAAAGGAGGTTACCTCCTCAAAGAGGCTAATGTTTCATTCTAATATAATTCTCAAAGCACACAGATACTATTTCCCTTTACTTTTCTATCTCAATGCACAAAGCTACTTCCCTTTCTATTTCTAGGCCACCTGGGGATTTATTTCCTAACATTTGCTTTTAGAGCATACAATTCGAGGATTTTTATCCTTCAAATGAGTCACATCGAATTTTTTTCCATCTCATTTTTCTATGAAGTTTGAGATTAAAAAATTGGAGAGATTGAGGAGACAGAGCAAGGTACATATGGTGAATACTTTGGGTTAGTTCACTATAATTCCATATTTCTATGGAAATATTGGTTTTTGACTAGTAATAAAACTAGCATTAAAGAAGTGTTAGAAAATAGCCATAAAAAAATTTCTAGGACATATCAGATAGAAAAAAATAGTCTTCTCAATTTGACATATCCAATCCTAAAAAATATTCAATTTGACTGCCACTATTTTCATTAAAAAGATGATAGAGTGATGATTAAATCTACGCACTTTGAATCTGAGGGTACTTTGACAACTTATTTTCTCCTGATATCCTAATTTGATTGGTTCCCATGACCCCTCCTAAGTCCTCTCCAACAAGGATGACCCCTTCCTCCACCCAATCCAGCTACAATTTCATTCCTATCATCTCGTGTCCCACCTTGTGATCACCCCTCTATCTACAAATTTATTAAATATATTGATATTCACCAACCATTCCTCACAAAGTATCTCTATCCCTCGATGATTGAGGGATGGTTGGGAAATTCACTAGTCTTTGTCCCTCTCCAATGATGTGCAAAAACAGATAGAGCGAAACTAGTCTCCAAAAGTCAAAGGGAAAATATCAACTCAAAGAGGATATTTCAAATTCTATTTTGAATCCAAGGAATACACAGACTTAATCTATAGGAATGGACCATACTTTATGGATTCTAGGGGTCTCTGCTTGAATATATGGACCATAGATTTTGATCCTCAACTTTACATCCCTAATGTTGTGCTAGTCTAGGTTTGTATCCCTCATCTCCCTCTCTACTGTTGGGGGTACAAATCAATAAGAACCATAGGGAATGCAATCAGAAAATACATAGATCAAAGTGAACCAAAATTTAACATGAATGCATATGCAATGATCTAGGTAGAAGTCAATCTAGCGAGGACTCCCTAAAGTAGTGTAGCTTAAGGTCGATAACTTGACGCATATTAAAAAATTATACTATTAAAAACTACCCTTGAAATGCAAGGTATGTCATGAATACAATCACTTCACTAATATATGTCCAAAAATGTATGCATTTGAATCCCAAGAGGCTTGAGATAAACAATGGGAAATAATCACAAGAAAAATAATAACCTCGACAAATCTCTAAACAACCTGAGCAGTCACACCCTAGATTTACTTCTTCAAAACCTCACCATGCATCCTTTATTCCTTCTTCTTTAAATTCCAACCCCTTGTCTCAAATTGGGGCTTCTGTGCCCAACTCCTCTTATACCCTTGGGATTTTAACCAAAATTCCTTCTGACTCAAGTAGCCTTCAAACCTCCAACGAGCTTGTGGAGGCTGTTAAAGAACCACCTTGATGCAGGAGCATCTACACTTAGCTAGCAACGTAATGGTTTGTTCACATGTTGTGGAAAAATGAGTTGAATTTCACTGACCTAAGTGGTCAAAAGTCAGTTTTGGAAGAGAGGGTTGGATCTCTCGAAAATGATCTTTACTTCGTTATTGTAATAATTAGAAAATTGTCTTATTTTAGACTAAGGGATAAGTTGTTAGCATAAATGTGTAATAGAGCTTAAAAATAGAGATTTGATTGTTAGATTGATTAAAATAGAGATCGAGTTGTTAGTACAATTAGAATAGGATTTGACTCATAAAAGAGAAGAAAATGTAATGGAAAGGGATTAGTTGAGATGATTGAGAATTGAGTGAGAGGCGAGAGTTGAGTGATAAATAGGGCTTTGAGATTGAGACAGAGGTCCAATATATTGTTGTAATTGAGCCGAGAGGGAAAGACTTTGTAACTACTATTATATTGAAGAAATTGATTCAGTTTGCAACTGTGTGTTAATCCTAGTGAAGGCACTCGTTTACCTTTATGAATCTGCATTCTGAAACTTAACTGGGTATTTTCTCTATTTTCAAACTTTAATTGTAAATCTTAGTTTTTATGTGTTAATCATGGTCATTTAGTATCAATGGCAAAGGAATAGATTTGGATCGTCATATCAAAAAATCTGTTAGATCAATGGTGATCAACAACTGCGGGGGTAGGAGAGTATAGATTTTCTTGATCGTGGATAAAGTCTCGCACTTGCTCCTAGCCATCGATCTCATATTCAATCTCTTAGATCATAATCAACTGCGGGAGTTATGGGCATTTTAAACTGTTTGCTAGTTTAAGTCCCACAAGCCGTAGATTTGATGGCCTCTTATATCCAACGGATATCGAGTCATAAAGCGATCGAAATTTAACTTCAAAATCAGACCCAGACATTTATAGATCAAGGATTTATATTCCTTATCGGCTCCGTAAGGGCAGTTAAACATTGCACAATTAGATCGTCTGATATCACTATCCACTGTTGATCAAAGTGCAATGATCTCATTCTTGTGGCTGAAGTTTCCTTCATAGAAATCCATCGCAATATTGCAGATCACACCAACATGTGACTCTTCATCGCATTCCTAAGACTCCTCCTCTCACATGTGATATGTGATAAGCACAACCGAACTGAACGTGATCTAAAAAGGAAGACTACCACCTTATTTTGATCAACCTCCTGTGTCATTTTTGGTATTAGAGCGCAGAGATTGAGTTGAATTCATTAAACATGTTGCCGAGGAGGGGAGCTGGCATAGGTCAAGGAAGACCTAAAGAAATGCAGTTTTGTTGGAGGAGATCTAGATTTTGCATACAAGGATGGACACAATGGAGATTTCTCAAAGGAGAACACCTGATGAAGGAGTTTCCATTGCCATAGAAGAATCTTCTAAGGAAGAAGAAGAGGAGGAAAATGAAATTACTAAAGTTAACAAGATGTTGGCTAAAGTAGTCGGAAAACCAAAGGTGGAAATTCCTGTGTATGAAGGGAGTCTCAATGCAAAATAGATAATGGATTGGATTAGTTCATTGGACAAATATTTTGATTATGAGGAGGTTGATGACAAAAAGAAGGTGGAATTTGCAGTTACAAGATTGAAGGGTCATGCAGGTATTTGGTGGGATGAACTACAAACATCCAGAACAAGAAATGGAAATTCCAAGATCAATAAATGGGACAAAATGGTGAGTAAAATGAAAGCTAAATTTATGCCAAAAGATTATCAGTTAAATATTTTCAAACAGTTACGTAATTTAAGGCAAAAAGGTATGTTTGTTAAAGAACATACAAAAGAGTTTTATAGATTGAGTATTAGAGCAGGACATGCAGAGGATGACATGGAGAAGGTAGCCAGATATATCAATGGCTTAAGATATGACATATAGGATGAGATTAGCTTACTGAATATGAAGACCATTGAAGATGCCTATCAAGCAGGTTTGAAGGCAGAAGAGGAGATGTTGAGAAAACAAAATCAGAGGAATAGAGGGAAAAGTTCAGTAAGAGGTAGAGGAACTACCAGACGAAGGTTTCAGCAACATCAGAATGAAGCAAGAAGTTCAAGTAGTAGACCAACACAAAGGGGAGATTTTAATAGAGGAAGATTTGCACCCAGAGGAAGAGGTCGAGGAAGAAATATATTATGTTACACATGTGGAGAAGGGGGACATGGATCATGGGATTGTCCTCATAATAGAACAACAAGTCAGTGGAATGTGAATGTGGCTGAGGCAAAGTAAGAAACACCTCAAATTATAGAAAAGGAAGAATCCCCTGAAGTAGGAGAATCCCTGTTGTTGAAAATGGAATTTCTTAAGGCAGAGAAAGAGACTAGAGAACCAGCTCAGAGGAAGAGTTTATTTAGAACTACATGCAAATCCAAAGGTAAATGTTGTAAAGTGATAATTGACAGTGGAAGAACTGGTAACCTTGTTTCTACAAAGATGGTGGACAAGCTAAGATTAGTGAAGACAGTACACCTTACTCCTTACAAAGTGTCATGGTTACAGAAAGGACATCAGATTATTTTGACATAAAAATGCAAGGTAGAGATATATATTGGTACTTATAAAGATGTGATATTATGTGTTGTAATGCTAATGGATGTATGCCATGTATTGTTGGGAAGACCTTAGCAGTTTGATCGAAAAGCTATTCATGATGGGAGGAAAAATACTTATACTCTGGAGAAGGATGGAAATAAACATACACTGCTGCCATTGAAGGATGAAGTTGATAAAGGAGAACCTGGAAATAGTGTTATGCTGATGAGTGCAAAGGAGTTGTTGCAAGAGGTTGGAAAAGGTGAAGAAATGCATTTTGCTGTCATAGGGAGACCTAAGGTAATTTTGACTTCCACAAACTTATATGATTTACCTGAAGAAATCAAAACTCTATTGAATGATTTTGTTGATATTATTGTGGATGAGTTGCCAAATGCATTGCCACCAATCAAGAGTATTAGTCATCATATTGATCTAATACCAGGAGAAATTTTTCCAAACAAAGTAGCATACAAATTAACTCATCAAGGGAATGCAGAAGTTGGAAAACAAGTGCAAGAACTGATGGATAAGGGACTAATCAAAGAGATTCTTAGTCCATGTGTTGTACCAACAATACTCATTCCAAAGAAAGGAGGTGAATGGCGTACGTGTACAGATTCTAGAGCCATAAACAAGATCACTATCAAGTATAGGTTTCCTTTACCACGCATGGATGATTTGATGGATTGTTTGAGTGGGTCAAAGTATTTTACTAAAATAGATCCGAAGAGTGGATATCATCAAATAATAATTAGAGAAGGAGATTAATGGAAGATTACATTTAAAACAAACAGTGGGTTGTATGAGATTGATGAATGAGTCTTGAACGAATATGCAGGCAAGTTTTTTATTGTTTATATTGATGATATTCTAGGTTTTAGTAGAAGTAAAGAAGAAGATCTAGAGCATCTTAAATTGGTTTTAAGAACTCTGCAAAAACAGAAACTATTGATAAATATGAAGAAATGTAATTTCATGAAAGAAGAATTAATTTACTTGGGATTTGTAGTTTCTAAAGAAGGGTTGAAAATGGATCCAGAGAAATTCCAAGCAATTTAGAACTAGCCTATTCCAAGGAATATATTTGAGGTAAGAGGTTTTCATGGTCTTGCAAGTCTTTATAGGAAATTTATCAGAGGTTTTAGTCAAATTTGTGCACCAATTCTTGAAACAATCAAGGAGACTAATCAGCCATTCAAGTGGACAGAAGCAGGAGACAAAAATTTTAAGTTACTGAAGAGGAAAATCACAAAGAAACCAGTTTTAACCTTACCTTATTTTGAAAAAGTATTTCAAGTTGAAACAGATGCTAGTGGGGTTAAAATTGGAGCAATTTTGAGTCAAGAACAGAGACCAATAGCATACTTCAATGAAAATGAAGCTAAGAAGATGTGTTCTTCTTATGATAAAGAATTTTATGCTTTTGTACCAACCTTAAAGAAATGGAAACATTATTTGCTACCTGTTAGTGTCAGTCTTTCCAGCCTTCCTCCAGTGATTAAATATGCTCTTACAAAGTGATTTTGAAGTGTCAAGGTCAAATTTTGTCATTTCAGTGAGTCTTCAAGCAAAATTTGGTCACTAGGCATTAGGTCTAGGGTTCACTCTCACTCTTTTCAAAGTTGCCCAAATGCCAACCTATGTCACTATTTAGCTGAGCCTATCATCATTCAGAGGTTTGTCATCATCATGTCAAGTTCCATAGGGTCATTTTACAGCTTATCCATGCTTCAGTTGTGCCTAGGCAAGGTTCATTTCCCTCTCCTAGGGTTTTGAAGGCAATTTCTCTTGGAAGGTCAAATCAATGGAAAAACTTGTTTCCTGATGTTCATACACCTTTCCCTATCTTTAAAGTACCTTATCAAGTGCTTCCCATCACTGAGATTCCCCAAATTCCTCATTTTAGCACAAACACTAGTTTCTAGCTACAACGTGGCAATTTTCTAGGTTTGGCCTGTGTTTTGCCCTTTTGGACCCCTTCCCCTAACTCAATCTCTGATATTCCACTTTCCCCTACTTCCTAACATCCCTCACCACTCCCAAGAATTTCCCCAAGAATTTATAAGCCCCCTATCCCCTTCATTTCGCTTCATTTCGACATAATTCCTTGTTTCACACATCGGGACAAGTTTCACTCAAATGATGCTTCAGAGAAATAAAAGATGAATTTTGGGAAAATGAGAGAGGTTTTTGTCCACAACATGCCAAAGAAGAAAAACCTCTTTCAATTTTTACACAGGTGTCATGGTTTGAGAGAAATATCAAGAATACCGTTGCCTCAGAAGAATCAAAGACACCTCTGAAGTGACATTGGGAAAATCAAGTTTTCTCCTAGCTTGGTTGGCCAAATGATTTGATTGATGGGTAAAATGATAACTAGACAAAGAGAGCTTTTCAATGAGCTATCATGAGCTAAATTTGGGGTTGAGGAAGGCATTCAAAAGTTGACTGTAACAACACTCTTCTTTCAGGCAGCCTCATTTGGCACTTTTTGACCAGTCTTGGGAGATTTGATTTTTGACAGGTCAAATCAACTCCAAATTGAAAAATT